>CM039447.1:45103538-45327346 GCA_022388445.1 Zophobas atratus
TTAGATACACGTGTTGGGGGAAAACTGTGTCGTCATCGTTACGATTAATTTTCGTTAAACAAAGGCTTCCTCCCTTTTTATCAACTACCAAACCAACTAATTTAAACTAGCTCTTACCACGTGTTTACATTCACAAAAACACATCCAGACTGACGCTTCGCCATGCCGCCCTCTGTGTTCTAACCAACCCTCTAACTAAAATCTCCTAGCGCCACTAACTGTCCAACTATCCAGCAAGCGTTACCGTGCACCTGGTTGCCTATGTTTAACGATTTATGATTTGATTTTTTTCTTTCTCAAAGTCAAATTATTCAAATGTGATTTCGCGCCGCTGTTAATTAATTTCAGCCCGAAAATTTTGATTTAAATTCGGTCACCACAACGGTGCTTTAATTTGACTCTAAAAACACTCAATTTGAACAAAATAAATTGTCACTACGATGGTGAAATATGATTCGGTTCTATATCTGATAACAATGCTTCAACGAGTCCATCATTTAATCTGTAAATCATTGGCACTCTAAATAATTAAAATAACAAACAAAGATAAAATCATTATTTTTCAATGGTGTTGGCAAAATACAAAATATTAATACTAGGTCACCGTATTAAATAAAACACAAACAAATAATAATAAATACTTTATATTAGTCAGTTACAGTCACTGCGCAAATCCTTTTTCAATCGCCAGCTTTATGATAGGTATTGTTCTTCTGCGATACTGTTCTTTACTTTTTACAGACCTTATAAACATCTTACCAAAATCTCCATCAGATTCTGCTGCTTCCACTAAATCAGGAACTTCGTCTTGTTCGGACAAACAAATGTTTATAATATTTGGCATCATCATGAGCCCAAATAAGGAATAAGTTTTCCACTGTTTCAGTAGTTCTTCATAAGGAAACATTTGATTAGGGTCACTTCCCATTTCTCTTAAAGAGTCTGACAAGCTGCGATAATATAGTTCTACAATTTCGTCAAAATCTTTTATGTCTACTTCAGAAATAGAAGTAAAGAGGAAATAGGAAAGGTCATAAACAGGTGATGCTAATCTGCTTAGTTGGAAGTCCAGTAAACATACATCAAGTAGACTGGACTTGTTGTCCTAAAAATAGAATATTTAATTAAGTATGAAAATTAATTAAATATTATGTTAAATTTACCGCATATTTAAACATAAAGTTGTTATTCCAACAATCTCCGTGAAGAATGACTGCATAAGGATCGTTGGGGTTTGTTATCTCATGCGCGTTTTCTACTTTTTCATGTAAAGAATAAGCTTTTGCAACAACTTCGTGTTCGTTGTCCTCTTCTGCATATTTTATAATGGTCCCATATAGGTTATATGTTTTTGGAGGAGGCTTCATGGTTTTTTTTATAAGTTTAAGGATGTCTACCAATTCTCGTGACAATTGTTTAAATAGATCTGGTTTCTGGTCTCGTAAAGCAAATGAAATAGCATGTAGTTTACCGTACGTCTTCACAACTTTTTCCACGTGGGCCCTATTCATCGGAAACTTGCGATCGTGTAAAGTGAAATCTCTTTGCTTGAGATTTTCTAAAATCAACACTTCCATATCTTCCAAAATTATTGTATCGTAACATTTCGGAGCATTATTAAACGGTTCTTTTACACCCTTTTCTCTCTGAAAATCGATGAATACCGGTAGAATTTTGTTGTAGAAGAGCATTTCATTTTCAAAAGCTGATTTTATGGGCATAATGTCACGTAATTCGGTGCTTTTCTTTCCACTTTTGATCACAAAACTGTACACTTTTTCTTCGTTTGTTGCAGATTTGCCACTAACTTCCACAAAGGTTATGTCACCCAGATAGCCATCGCCTTTTGCTGAACTTCCTGATATATTAATTGTGTAGTCTTTTAAACCTTCTTTTCGTAAAGTAGGTTTTAGCCATTCTTCTACGTCTTCTTTCGTGCAACGGTTTGTGGGATTCATGTTGCGGTTTGGAATTCAAAATCTAGACTAATCTGTGGAAGCATCAGGTTGGATTAAATAACCATTGATAACAGCTGAGTAAGTAATTTTCTACAATTATCTTTCTATTTTGAAAAGTCATGATTAATACGATTGTCATGAAAAGTGCAACGTATCACTGGATGGTTTTTTATCTTAAAAATACTCAGTAGTCAATCTAGAAATTAAATGTATTTTTTTAAAAAATGTGTGACGTATGGTTACTGAAATAAACAATAAATGCATGTTTTTGTTTTGACCATAAATAAATAATGTATTACATGATAAGTACAGAGCAATTATAAACTTATCTATGTATGTACATGAAACAATGAGGTTTGAGTTTTACGACTTAGACCTTAATTGAAATACCACCTAGTTAAAAATTGAGCACATTATGAGTCACTTTCAAAAAAATAAATACACGCTCCCCAATTTCATAATTTTCCTTTATTATTGTTAAGCTCTCATCATAAAACACGAAATCAGCAAACTATATCTTAATTCCTCAGATGTTAGCGACATCAAATATCTAAAAATGTTATTACAAAATTGAGGGAGTCTTAAACACAACTGAACTGTCATCAGATAAGGACAATTAGGGGAAAGAAGCTCATATGTTTCAAGTTGTAATACAAACTGAATAATTACTTTCCAAATACCCATATTTCTAATGTTAATAACAATGAAGTCTTATGACGATTGTTACGTAATACGATTGTCACAAAATTAATACGCGTGTGTATATATATTCTCAGTTGAAGATGGTCCTTATCATTTCAATGCCATAAAAAAGGAATGTGGAAAATTTTCAAACCTTATCTGCTACACATTATTTTGCTAAAATAAGAAAGCGTGTGCAAACTACTAAAGACATCCTGATAATATCAGCTTTATTTTAAGTGAATAAAGTCGATTGTATCAAGTCGGCATATCCTTCTAATAAATCAAGTGGGTCTGCGGTATGCGACAATTTTTATTGTTGTTTGATAAAGATAAAAAATCACTTGATTTTTTATGTAGATAACAAGTTCATTGATTTGTTATCAATGATTTAGCACAATTCTAAAATGCTAATAAATACTTAATAACAGCTAATGAATGGTTTTCAGGTGTTGAAAAAATAAAAAAAACATATACAGTGTTGTAATAAAATATAAAAATTAGAGAGGGACCTGCTTTATTCATACTTCTACAAACGTTGATTGTAATGTCCTAATGTCAGAATAACCCTGTACATTTATAGGTCCTCGCATTTACTTCCATTTTAATGACGACCGGAATAATTAGGTCAAGTGAAATGTTATAACTGTTAGTACTTTAGCTTGTGTTTAATGAATCTTAATTTTTAAACATAAAATAAATAAACCACATATTTATCTCAAAACATATTATTTTAATCCCTAGTAGTAAAATATTTCTAGTTAAATATTACTTACTATAATTTTAATATATCAAAAATGATAACCCATCGTTAAAAACTACAATCACGGTGATCTCAGTGACTGTTCTTCCTCAGTCACGGTGATTTTAGACTGTGATTGTGATGACGCTTCCGACAAGTAACGGTGTATGATAAAAACAGCGATTGAATACTTCGATCGCTGTTCTTTCTAGTCACGATGATTTTACATGGTGTGGATTACGTTTTCGATAAGTAACGGTGTGTTGTGAAAACAGCGATTACAGACTTATTACCTGAAAATACCGATGCATCCGTGAATGAAAAAAAAAGAGTGCGTCGACCCAGGGACACACGGATGGAGTTTTAACTCTGCATTGTCAATTTATATACATTAAACACGTACACGCGGTGGAGTAATTAATTTTCTCTTAAAAAAAAAAACAAAAATATGTTGTATTTGTATTTTTTGACAAAGTGATGATTAATGATGATGATTGGGTTAATTAAAGTAAATATCCATGTATTGCCTACGTTTAGACTCAGTTCAGACAGGTGTCGGTGTCGGTGTCGAACTCGACATCCCATTCCGGCGCGTGTAGTACACGTGTTCTATAATACGAAAACAAAGGAGTTCAAACTCCAATAATAACAATTGGTAGATGATGCACAAAAATTAAAATGGTTATGAAAGGAATATAAAATCGGAATTCACCGTTCACTCATTCGAATTCACAGTGATTTATTTTAAAAAAACGGTCATCGTGAAAAACGGATTACGGTGAAATAATCTCCCACAGTGAAATATCGTGCATGTCTATTAAAAACTGCATTGCCAAATGAAATGGTGGTATCCATTTTACTTCAGTTTAAAACCTTAATTTTTTACAAATAAACTATGAATATTTTTAATTTTTGTAGTAGAAGTAATGCGTGTACTTAAAATTTAATAAATAAATTAGAAAAGATTATTACTTACTACTTGCAAAACCCCATCATGAATTGGATGATAAATACATGGTAGTAATCTTGACGTGGTCGTTGACAATGGAATTAAATTCGTACTGTTGTTATCGAGCTTATTAACTTAAAATTTATTATTTATTTAAATTGCTCAACAGACCTTGAAGGCTAGAACATATGTGCAAATATAATGTATTTATTTTTTGGGTAAATTAGTGCACTATTATTTCTCCATAGACTCCACCTGTTTCTTATTTTTCACTTCCAATTCATGTTCTGTTCTAGCTTCTGGTCCGGTCTTTCTCTCGACCTTCCATTTCTTCCCCTCCCTTAGCTGTTTTCCTGTTCAGGACTAACTTTGGCATTCTTATCCTATTCACTCGTTTCACATGTCCCACTTATATGAATCTTTATATCTTAACATAATTATACTTTCTGTATAAGATTTTTGATTATTGGTTTCTTAAAATTTGTTTTTCTACCGCCCACGTTTTTTGGTTTTCTAATAGAGCTATTAACGCACGCAAATGACGTCACAGCAGTTCGTTAATAGCGGAAAGGCGTTCTTTAATAGATCTGGTGTAATTTAGATCGGTAAGATTGGTAGCAATGACGAGAAATGTCAGGTGAATGTCAGTGGCAAATCTAAACTTAAAATTTCCCACGTTTCCGGACGCGTAACTTCTTCGCAAGACATTTTAACTAATTTTAAATTACGAAAACTCGAATTGATTCGAATTACAATTGTTGTTGTGAAAATTCGAACCTCAAATGTTTCGTGGTTAGTGTCAGACCACGAAACAAAAGTCCCCAGATTAAAAAAAATGCAAATTTTAATTAAATTTTGGGAAAAAACGTGTGCGGTAGAAAAAATAGTATAAATAACTCGTTCATAAGGCCATTGAGGCACTCATCCTTTATATAACTCGCGGCTTCGCCGCTCGTTCTATAAACTTGGATTCGTGCCTCAATATTTGCCTTATGAAACTCGTTCTTTAATATACTATTTTCCATCTTGTTTAACATATTGTGGTGATCGAATTCGAATTAAAATTTCGTGCTGAAATAAATTAACAACAGCGCGAAATCGCATTTGAATAACAAAAAAATCGTTAAACATAGGCAACTATGTGCACGTTAGCGCTCTTTGGGTAGCGGGTAGTCCTGCTGGGGATTTTAGTTAGAGGGTTGGTAGGAACAAGATGGCTGCCTGGTAGAGAGAGGTGAAAGCGTCATTTTTGGTGTGTTTGTTGTGAGTGTAACAACGTGATGACTCAGCTTCGTTAGTTAATAAAAGGGAGGAAGCCTTTGTTTAGCGACAATTAATCGTAACGACGACGACGTGCATTTTCCCAAGACGCGCAGTTAATTCTGCCGCTTTCTAATCGGAAACAAGTGAATTTTTGGCGGGCGCTAACACGTGTAAATTTGATTCATTGTTTGTAAATTCATAGATCAGGTTAGGATTTTTAATCGTTAACGGGTGCTAACACAAATTAATAGACATTAGATTTATTTAGATAAATCACTTACTAGGAGATTTCATGACATTCACTTAGTCAGGATTAACAAAGTTACGAATAACGTTTCTGGATGCTAATACTTAAGTGTTACATTATAACACTTCTTAATTTTTCACACAAAATTGCTAATAGTTCATTTACGGCAGTTAAATTAATAAAATTCATAATATCGTGGACTGCTGGACGAGGGAATTAAAGATTTCTCTCCTTATGCAGTTATCATGTTATCATCATCACATCACCGAGATATTTCTCTCGCAATGTGCACAGCTATATCACCGAGGAATTTTGATCGCAACGCCTGATGCATTTTGTGTTTATTTATCATGTGTTTTGTTTGGGGAAAACATTCCACGATATAAACCCTCAAAACAAATTGTTTTAAGTGTCCAATCACTTGGATCATAGCATAATGTAACATCATATAAATTCTTTGTTTGAATCGTTGATAAAGTGTGGCAAATATTAATGTCATGTAAATTTGTTAGCAATGCAATTTTCACCTCATACAATATTTCTCTATCTCACAACTTTAACTTTGAACATAAACTTTCATGCTCTGCAGTTTCTAACTCACGCAATATTTTATCTTCACAAGTTTCCATCATATAAATTATTTGATGTCCAGTCTTCATATCAAATAAGAATTATTTGTTGTTTAAAATTTCACAAGTTTGTATATCGAATTTAAATGTTCTTTATTGCCCCTTTTGAAACTTTGACACTTGTTTAGTTGTAGTTTAATATCAGAGTCATAGAAATTCAACATTTAAATGGAATTGAGGTTAAATAACACAAAAACACGTGATCTGCAAAAAATATGTTTGCGAGTCGTAACGGTCTGCTCATCTAGGCACTCTTAGGGTGCTAGGCGACAGTGCTTGCGATAGATAGAATCACCGTCGTGGCTAAGAGAATAGCCACGACCAGGAGCCCCAAAATGCGCTCATGCTACAACCCCCCTATGGATATTTTTGCAGTGCTTTAGAAGGAAATTGACATAGTTCGATCGCCACACACTTATAGCGCTCTAATGCCGCTGCATAGATGTTCATTTAAATTTTGTGCTCTTGATGACTGCCATGTTTTAAATTTGCCGCCACACGTTTATATAACGTGTGTATTTGCATCCAGTTACTTTAATTCAGATGTTGCTTTGTTTTTATTAAATTTGCGATTTTCAAACATTTGCATTGATTCAGAACGTTTAATTTGATTTCATTCCAAGTCATTCAAAGTTTTTTTTGGAGCTGAGCATTAAGCGGTGTCCTCACCCTAGACAACTTAGTCGCAGTTTTTTTTTCTTTTTTTTGTCAGTGGAGGAATAAATATATTTGTGTCCTCCAGGTTTTTTGTGTTTCTTGGGGTCCACCATTTGCATCTGAACGCACCCCGCCATTTTTCAAAACACAATGTAGGGTTCCATTTTGTCAGACGCTCACAGCCAAGGCCAAACTTTTGAATTTTTGAATTTTTCGCGGGCTTTTTATTTTTTTTCACAAGTCAATTTAAGGCGGGATGTTTGGGTTATCACAATATCCTCTTTCATTCTGTTTAGTACCCAGATCTTATAAGTACATTACTATCCCATCATTTTATAAATATTATTTTTGTCATGCTAGATATATTGTTTGGCTTCATTGGTACTTTTAGGCTACCAAGGTTTTGATTTCCTTTTCGTATTCTCGTCTTAATGTTCTTACTCTTTATATGATTTTCATCTACATATTACTACTACTAGGCATACGAAACCATTTATTTTTTCAAATTCATAATCTGCTGCATTATCGATGTACTTCTTTTGTTTTTTTTTTTTTTTTTTTGTTAGATTCAAACCCAACGTTTATTGGTTCCAATTATCAATTCCAAAGCCATTGCTTAGTTCTTATATCTCACTGTTTCTTCATATTGTTACGAAAGAACCCATACGCCGCCCCGGTACAACACCTATGGGTTTTCTAGTATGTGCGACGATGGGTGATTCATTGTTGGTGACGGCGGTCGGACGGCGTATGCTAAAGAAAAGCCTGGAAGCGGAAGTCGCGATGGGTGCCTAGAACCGGTGACAGCGACCTTTCGAGAACAACCGCGTGACTGTTTAAATAAGAACCACCATCGGGAGCAGTCAGTGAAATCCAGACAATGGGAGAAGTAGAGTCTGGTCAAATCCATTCCAGTCGGAATTATTCTGTATATAATCGCTGTGTAATTAATCGTGTAAATTTGAGTTACCAAGAAATAAATTATTGAGTTCTACCCACGCCAATTTTAATTACCGGCCATCGTAATGACTTAAACTATTTCCAAATTGTTGTATTATTTGTTTCTTCCAAAGTCATTCTTTAGTACTGTCGTTTCCCTCTACGTGTTAGAATTTCTCTTTGTCAGTTATGTCATATGGCTGTACAAAATATATAAATAGGGGATATAGTTTCATCTCGTATTCACATCAAGTACTTTGTCTCATATGATCGAAAAAAAAGTAGTCTAGCAACCTTGTAAAGTTAATGTTAAAAAACTAATGTTGACAATACCAACCCGTTCCTTGTTCTTTTTAATCAGTCTTGCATTTACTGTCATATAAACTGCCAAATAATTATAAGGCCAAATTCATTAATTAAAAAAAATCTCATAGCTTACTAGAGGACATATTTTTTTATCATATTTTGCCATTTCTAAATCCAGTTTAGAGGATTTTGGTTTTTCACGTTGAGCAAAATAATATAAATTAATTGAGGAGGTACATCCGAATAATAAAATTATGCAACCAAACTTATGCAAGACAATAGAGTCATTTTAGTTTTTTTCTCAATTATTTGTCGATATATTACGATGTTCTATATAAAGTAATATGAAACACTCATTAGGTTAACTAAAGTTTTGAATAAATAAAATCGTTTCGAATAATTTAACCATCCAAATAAGCCGACTATTATTAGGCGCAAAGGTATTCATTTTCGTTATATTTTCGTACTTAATAATAATAATTATTGTCGCTATTATAAATTACACAATAGGTCTACAGTTATTTAGACACAACTTCCCTGAGGTGTGGTAAAACATATCCAGCTTTTTTGAAGAATAACTACTATAAGTTAAAATAAAGATGTGTATTATATATGTATATATATAATTAAAAATCTATTGTTTTTAATGATAGAATCAACTGTGATCAATTTTTATTATTTATTACACGTTTTAAAATCAGAATATTCTTTACGAATATTTAGCCTAGTGCCGCTATTTCTCCAATTTCACATTCTTTTTTTATGCTAAATTGACCGCACAGATGCTAAATAAATTGTGTGATGGACGCCAGAACTACGAACCAACCATTATTGTTGATTAGAAAATACGATGAATAAATTCGACTTTAACGCAGAGTGTTCATAGTATTTTCACGTAATCGTTTATATTAAATATTTGCTACAGTATTTGTCCCTACTAAACTTAACAAGCGATTTACAGATGTTCAGTTAAGTGCAAAATTAAATACATACTCAAAACATAATCTCTTTCACCTACTTTCAACATTTTAAGTGTATCATGCTTAGATCAAGGCTAATTCCAATTGTTTGCGCTCCATGACTATACACAAACTGAAAAATATAACATCATTTGAACACTCTCAACTTCTAGATACTCCATTATGTGAAGTGTTATTTTGTCCTGTAAAAATGACAATTTTTAAGTTAAGACCCACTGATTTTTAGTATTGCCTAGTTCTTTTGTAGACAGCTTTGTCAATCAGAGAAGAAGGAGATTTAAGGTATCACATTCTGAAAATGTAGTGAAAATTCCATGCACCAAACGCAGGGACTGCCTTAAGAGTGAAATAAGAAAGAATACTTTGTTGAAATTAAACAAATTATACTACTTAATATTGACATTACTCCTTTTTAATTCAACGGTTTAGAAAAAAAAAGTCGTGTGGAAGATAAATAATTTTATGAAATTTAATATCTGTTAAGGCCGTGTGACACGATGCTAAATTTATGACAAATTTTTGTACGAAATTTAGTCCGAAAAAATGTAACTAAATTTACAACTAAACAATATATCTCCTGTATGCCACCTTACTTAATTCTCTTGTAAATTTACCATTCGCGCATGCGTAGTGAGTGAAAATTTTCGGGAATTTAAGAAATAGTGTTGGTAATCAGTGGCGGCTCGTCAGGGGAGGCAGGGGAGGCAGTGCCTCCCCTGGAAAAATTTACTATTAGTTTTGTTTTAATATCTGTTAACTTCAAATATATTTTAAAGATATAGCAAATAACTTTTATGGAACACTGTGATTTATTAAAACGCGTCTTGGTAACATATTTTGAAGTACGCGCTTTCGACAGGAATAAGCGCTGATCACCGCCGTGTAGGCCAACTTCAGACAGAGGCATGCCTCAGATAGACGGATATCTTCAGTATGATTAGTCAGTGGTGCTAATATGTTTTTGAGTAAGACAATAGTCATCAGTGCTTTATCAAAGCGCCAGCGGAGGCACCAACGCCTACCGTCCTTAAGCCAATCAGATCGAATTTTTTAATCTCACGGTGAAACTGCACAATGCTGAACAGGGATGCTGAATGCATTTAGTTAGTTGTGCATTAATTAGACGCGAGGAAAGGTACTGACTGCATGTGCATTGCCAAGGTTATGTATTAAAACTTTTAAGTTAACTTAAACAGAGTAGGACAATGAGAATGTCAGTTTTGCAATGCTGATAGCAGCATAAGAATCTATAATCTCCAGAATTTCTTATAAAGTTTAAATATTTAAGCACCGTTTTCTTACGACGAACAATTGTATGTCAAAGATTTATAACCTCTCATCCAGATTTGAGGAGAACTTTATTAATTAATTTATTAATATATTTAAATTAGTCCTAGATCATATGAATTAATGTTTAATGCTAAGAAAGCAAATTCTGTAGTCTTTAAACCTTCTCGTTGGTTTGTGTGAAGCAATTAAATGTTTTTTATTCGAGAAGTGTACACATATAGAATAGAGATATGTTACTGACTCAAAGCTATTTGTATTGTTTTCATCAAAACGAATAAACAATCTGTCTTTTAACAAAAGTAATTGCCAACATGTTAATTAATACCTGCTGATTTTGAAACGAAATTGTTGCCTCACCTAACGAAAAGACCACGAGCCGCTACTGTTGGTAATGGTGATTGGTAAGGTGCGTTTTTCAACATAACCTCTGTGACATAACCTACAATTTGTTTGTTTATTATTTACTTATTAATCATTTATAATGAATTGTGAGGAAATACTTGTTTATACAACTATTGCTGCTTCGAGTATTGTTCTAAGCTGCTATGCCAATAAAACAAATCGGAAAATTCAAAGAAGAAAACGACGTTCACTATGGAGCAGACCTTGGTTAACAAGGCGACAAGAAGGACGAGATATTTTAAACATGTTAAATACCGAGTTGTTGCCAGAAGATCCAACTGCATATCAAAATTTTTTGAGATTAACGGGTGCCCAATTTGTGGGCAAAAGAACTGTTTGGTTATGTTGATTTCATCATGGCGTCGTACCGGTTGCGCCTTATCGTACTGCGCAGTTTTCGTAACAAATTTAGTCAGTATTTAGAACGTGTCCTAAATAATTTCTCACCAAAATTTGCACACAAATTTAGCATGTAAATTGTGTATGACACGGTACAATTTTTTGCACAAAATTTATCTCGCTAAAATTTGTCATAAATTTAGCATCGTGTCACACGGCCTTTAGTCTAGCAAAAACCAACATATGTAGATTTAGTATGAAATATTTTAAATAAGAGCGGTATTAGAAATTCTGGAAACGCTTTGGACTCCATTGTTGTACTTATATTACATATCAAAATATAAGTAGGTAATTTTGTAAAATCCAAGACCTGCACAAAAACAAATACATATATAACGAGAGCGTTTATTTAAGACTCTTATTCTGTACAAATTGGATAAAATTTCAAAAATTTATAACGCGTCAATTTCATGCATATGAATTACAATGTCGCGTACCCTTTGCTTGAAAAGGACGCTGTCAAAATTTAAACCTTCAAAACCACTTTCATTAACCTTGTCGCCTTCCTTTTGGTTATCGGCAGCTTCGATGATTTTTATGGAATCCTCTTTACTTATCAGTTTAATCTTCGTTAATATTGTTGATAACATCATTCCAAATTGTGAATATTTCTTCCAGTCTTGGCTTAGCATTTCCCTTGGTAATAACTTGTGGGGATCGCAACCTAGTTCACTCGCAAATTTAGAAAAACTTTGGTAGTAAATATCCAAATATTCTTCCAATTTGTCGAATAACTTTTTACAACCACTTGTATAGAAAAAATATGACAAATCGTGAACAGGAGTCGAGGCAAATACTAGCTGAAAATCCAACAACTTCATGGATTCAACTTCAGTGGGAATCTGAGGATCCTATAATTAATTAACATCATATAGGTATGTAAAAAAAAATATTAAAGTATTTACGCACCTGATACTTGAACATCATATTATTAGACCAACAGTCACCATGAACTATTCCGAAGTATTGACCCTTGTAATCACAACTTTCCAAAAAGATCTCTTGGGTGTTATCAACATATTTTCTAAATTTTTCTAAAACAATTTCGTCTTCGTCAGGATTTAAACTCTCTTGTGTGTCTTTTAAGCTGGCCTTCAAAAATGTCAAAAAACGTTCTTTTTCACCTAAATTTTTCCAAATAGGGTGCAATGAAGCAGTTAGTCTAGCAAATTCTTCCGGTTTTTTGTTTTTCAAACAGAAAGATATTGCGTGGTAATGTCCATAAGTTTCAAATATCAATTTAGCATGTGCGTCATCCAGAAGTAAATCTTTTTCTCTCAAAATATACCCCATCTTTGTGATGTCTTCAAAAACTATTATCTCCCTTCCAATCTGGCTGTTGCTTGTGAAATACCTTGCTATAGAATCGAATGGTTTTGATACATGCTGTTCTTGCTCAAATTGTCTAAAAGCAGGAACAATTTCCGAGTAGAAGGAGATTTCATTCTGGTACACCATATCCATTGATTGTTCTTCTCGCCTCGCCTTTTCCACGGGGGCTTTCTTAATTGCCAAGTAATATATGGAATTACTTTCGTCATCCTTAACTGACACTTTGTAAAATTCACCCAAAAAACCATCTCCCTTAAGTGCGTTTAAGTTCAAATCGATAGTAAATTTACTTAGATTCAATTTTTTAGTGGCGTCAGTAACGACACTTCTAAGTTGTTTTTCAACATCTTTTGCACCAGACATGTTTATTTTATCACTGAGATCACTTAGGTTGGAATAATTTGTGTTAAAATGAAGTTGTGTGAATCTTTTTACTTTTATAAGTAACATACAAAAATGTATCTAATCTTGAAAAACTTTATCGATATTATCATCTCTTAAATGACTAGGTACTGTTTTAAACAATTGTTACTTGCATTTTAAGTAATCTCGTTTCAATTTTATCAGATGTTCATCAAAATGACTATTAGAATTATTAGAGCATTACTTGAGCAATAAAAAGTGACTTTACTTTTTCAATGTCTATAAGCATCTAAATAAGGTATACCTAACGCACTTGTAAACATTTTATTATATATATGTATATTTGTTTTGAGTGGAAATTTTGTAACTTCTTAGAAAGATCAGACATTTTATTAATACAGTGCAACTTCATTACTCGAACTACGATGTGCCATGTAAGGTGTTCCTGTTTTTATTTTATTTATTTTATTTATTTAAAAGTGAAATAAGGCAGGGGCTGGCGCCTGTTATGCCCAAGGGACAGTTGTATACAAATTTAATTTATATACAAAGCATGGATTACCAGTTGTGATGACCAATGAACAAGGTATCTAATGCTATCTTGAAACTGATTAAATATGAAGAATTGTCTCATTTTTGTGTTGAAAGCATATTTACATGTGTTGAATTACTCATTTTAAAGAATTGGTCTGAAGAGTTTAGACAGTACTTCCCTCGCTGTCGGAATCGTGACGACTGCATGCCTATTGTGTTTTTTTCGTATTACATTTTTGTAGCGGGGCATTTTAAAATAAATTGAGTATTAATTTTTTCAATTTTGTCATTATTTGGAACTGACATATTTGTCATTTTTTTTATGATTGCTATGACTGCTTATTACAAAAAATTAAATTGGACGAAGTCGTCTCTGGATTGTATAATATGTTGCCTATGCAAAAATTGTCAAGCGTGAACAGCTAAAAGGAACACCTTGTATAGTACTTGTAATTTAAGATAAATAGAAAATAGACATAACACTTATCAATCTGTAGACGTGACGGTGAAACACAAACTAAACTAAAACACGTTTTCTACGAATTGGAATTACTGGATGACAATGCCGACGGTCCAGACTTTTTTATTGCTCTGACTTCTGTTTATTGAATAAAACACTACGACCCGATTTATAGAAACCGAAGTTAAAGTTAATTCGCGATTAACTTTTAACTGAGGTCCGTTGCGAGGCAACGCGCATATTTTAACCAATCACGGGCTCATATTCCACATTTTAATTCTCTGTTAAACTAATCGAGGATTAAATATTTAACTCGCTGTTCTATATAAATTTTTTCGGTTTTTAGATGCTGTAATTCACATTCGGTTAATTATAATTTGTCTAGATCTAGAGGAGCATCCCCTAGCCACCCCCAGCCTTGTCTTGGGGTTATGAAATATCGAGAAAATTTGAAAGTAACAAATTGCCCAGTGGATTCCATTACTGTACGTCCTTAGGTTATCCTCGATAAGAAAAACAAGTATTTATGTTTATACATCGGAAGAATGTCACCTAGAAATTAGTTTGATTTGAATGAGTTCGTCCCCTCAAAACAGAGGATCAAAACAATTAACTAGTAAGGTACAATCGACAAAATGTTTTAAATATCATTATTATAGTTCCTATTAAATAAGATGTTTTGTATTTTCACATTTTCGGGAAAATGGGGTCACTTGTTCTTAATTTGATCAATAAAAAATATTAATGCTATGATGAATTACAAATAAAAACTCATATTTTGCACATCTTGGGTAGAATTTATTCGGCAACATTTTGAGATAACGTCATCAGTTTTTTGGGGGAAATAAGCAGATTTATTTTGATTAACAATTTACCATGCTTACAATGACCTTAAAAAAGTATTCAGTTTTGCAATTCTTGATTAAAGCAATAAAATAAATTCACGCATTCATTAATTTTTTTGAGTCACCCTGTATATGCAAATCCGAAAAATATGAATGAAAAGATAAATCACAAGTATTGTCTCATCAAATTTTGCACATTTAAGATAGAATTTACTCAGCAAAATTTTGAGGTGACGTCATCAATTTTTTAGGGGGGGGGGGGGATGAGAAAATATATTTTGACTAAAAATTTAACATGTCTATGATAACTGTAAAACATCTCCAAGATTTCAAAGTATTCGGTTTTGTAGTCCCTGATTAAATCAATTAAATAGATTCACCCACTCATTAATTTTTTTGAGTCACCCTGTATATGCAAATCCAAAAAATATGAATGGAATGGTAAATCACAAGTACAGACTCATCATATTTTGTACATTTTAGATAGGATTTATTCGGTAAACTTTTGAGCAAACGTCATCAATTTTTTGGAGGGGATAACTCAATATATTTTGATTAAAAATTTATCATGCTTATCATAACTGTAAACCATCTGCAAGATTTCAAAGCATTCGGTTTTGCAGATTCAAAATTGAATGGCAAAATGTTGTTTCATAATTTTGATTTTTTTCCCAAAAATCTGGACGTTTCTGGTAAAAACTCAATTTTGAAATGACGTCATCGCATTATTGGTGAGGATGATTATACAAATTTTGGTTAGCGTTTTACCATCTACATGATATTCTTAATGTAAGTACAAAATTTCACAACAATCGGTTCAGTACTTTCGGAGATTATCTGTCTAGTAAAAATCCCGGACGGCAGACAGGCGGACAGACAGACGGAAACGGGAGACCTATTTCTTCGTACTCTAGGGGTCATGAAAGATCGAGAAAACGTAAAAGTAGAGAATCGGCCGACGGACTCGATTACAATACTTCCTTTGCTTACGCTCGGGAAGTAAAAAAAACTCTAATAATTATTATCGGATCGAATGTGCAGTTAATTATGTAGTCAAATATAGCAAATTAGTACACTACATGTATCAAAATAATACAAAAATATAAAATAATTATTACAGTAAATCAAATAGACAATTAAAATATCCATCATAATTATAATGCATGAAATCATTCACTTGTTAACCAATATTTCAATCTACATATATTTAAATACATTAATTTCCTTATTTCAGAATTGAATTGGTAACACATTAAAAAAATCTGTGACATCATCACAAAATTTTATAATGGGAACAATCACTTGAAACATACACGTAGCATACGTCTTTACCTTTACTTTAAGATTACACACATAACTTTTATTTTAACTTATAAGGGTATCATAAAAAAATTGGTCGAAAGTTATTTCGACAGAACTTTCCTCTTTCCTGAAATACAATGAAACATATCCAGCATTTTCAAATGGGCGCACCCTCAGAGGCGTCCGTCATTGTTTCTCTGTCATAGTGAACTTTTCTACCCTGTTTAGATTAGTGCCTAATAGACTGATTCGCATAGAGTGTTGACCATTACACTCAAGTTTATGTTTCCATGTGTTATTGTTTGCGATTTAAAAAAGTAAATTTAAAAACCACCTTCTTCTGAAGTGTGCATGTTACGCCACTGACTGACAGTCCGTTGTCAGATTCTGATGACTCACCATGTTGAACTTAAAATAATCCTTCTTTAACAACCCTTGTTCTTCAACACTAGGTAATATCAATCTGACGCTCAATTTATGTTTATACATCGAAAGAATGTCACGTAGAAATTAGTTTCATTTGAATGAGTTTGTGTTCTTAGAACACAAGACTAAAATTATTAATTATATCTCCAAAAATTCATATTTGACAAATCATCGCTGGAATCCAAAGAAACCTTGGATCAAAAACTTTACGTTACTAATGTTGATGCAAAAAAATAGACTGTGGAAGAAGTTTAATAGAACCCGGCTTCAAACCGATTACATCTGTTTTAAAACGTATTCAAATAGCATGTCAAGGTTAATAAGACAAGATAAGGCAATTTATGAACAAAATATTGCCCTGAACGTCAACCAAAAGCAGTTTTACAATATCCAGTTCTAAAATCAAGTAATCGTAACTTGTGTGACGCCTTGACTGAAATCTGGGAAATTTTTACGTCGAAATTTGAATCAGTTTACACTTTGGAGGACACAAGTAATTTGCCGCAGCTCTCTTCGCCAGATTTTAGCGAACATCTTACAAATGTAGTATTCGAAGAGAACACTGTCAAACATCATCTCCTCACTCTAAATTCATCATCGGCCTCCGGAATCGACGGTATATCTCCTTTTCTATTGAAAAGTTACGCTCACTCACTCGCTTTCCGCCTGACCATGTTGATGCAAAACTCATTTCAAACTCATACTCTCCCTGAAATCTGATTGAAAACACTAGTGGTCCCGATCTTTAAGAAGGGAAATAAATTGGACCCCAATAACTACCGTTCAATCAGTCTATTAAGCGTGGTATCGAAAATTATGGAGCACTTTATAACTAAGCAACTCACACCTTTCCTACTTCGAAATAATATTATTCCCCCTAACCAACATGACTTTACCCTTGTAAGATCGATTTCCACCAATCTACTACCATGTATTAATGACTGGACTTTATCACTTGAAAATCACGATCCTGTAGACATCATATATGTAGACTTCGCCAAAGCTTTCCACATGGTCCCACATGAAAGACTTCCTATGAAACTTTAGCACTTTGGGATCAATGGCGACCTTCACATCTAGCTCTCTAGCTATCTAAAGAACAGATCTTTGCAAGTAAAAGTAGGAAATACGTTATTATCTACTAAATCAGCTGTAAGTGAGATTCCACAAGGATCAGTACTGGGTCCCATCCTATTCCTGATATTTGTCTCTGATCTCTCATCACTTCTCACGACTAAATCCTTCTTATATGCTGACGACTTGAAATTCTATGGCAATCCAACTCATGCCCATCAGACCCTTCAAACCAACATCAATTGTCTGTCTTATTGGAGTGCAGCTTGGCAAATGCCTATTAACCCTGACAAATGTGTGGCACTTCACTTGGGATCAAACAATCCAATGTGTGCGAAGCACACCTCAGAACAGTGCCGAAACCAGCTATAGGCCGAGTAGGCCCTTGCCTAGGGGCGCCAACGACAAGGGGCGCCAAATTCGTCTAAAAATTATGTTCTATAGTTTTGGAAATTTCATTGTACCCTATAAAATTTTATTGGCAATAACGAGATGAACAGTAGTACATTAGCAAGAGATATTTACAACTTAAGTTGTCGCGTGCCGTTAATTCCCAGATGTTAGAAACCAGAATAATCCAGGTCCGGGCAGGGACCATCTTTACTTATGAACAGAAATGACCATTATTTTATGAGTACAACTACCTGGCAAATGTTCTAAACAAATTCGAGTGAACTAGTGTGAGCCATAAATATTTCTTACTATTGTACTACTGTCCGCCTCGTTATCGTCAATAAAATTTTATAGGGTAGAATGAAATTTCCAAAACTATACCAAGAATTATGTCATATTAATCTTTTTTTATTTTGAACGGAAACTCAAAAACATGTAACCGGTGCGACAAGTTTTTTAATGTTGATTTTATTTTGAACTTATATAATATTTATACATATTATATACCTATATGTATAAACTCGATTTTTTTTTTCTTTTTTATATTTGATCATAGTATCTGTTTTGCGTACTTATTAAAAAATATAAATAAAACTGTTCTGTAAAATTGCATTTTTATGTGTAGAGGAGGGGCGCCTGACGCAAGGTTCGCCTATACCTAAATATTCTTTCGTTTCGGCACTGCCTCAGAATGTCAAAATTAACAACCTTTGAATACAGGAGACATAAGGGTGATCTAATCTTTTGCTTTCGCGTTCTACACAATCAGTTCACCGTGGAATTGTTTCTCTTTCTCTCTGTCTATTTTTCATTGAAGAATAGGATTGATGTTCTATAACTTTTATTTCTTTATTTTTATTATTTCATTCTTTTTTTCTTTTGTTAAAGTTTTATAGCTCTTTATAACTTGCACACGACCACATAAGCTTAGGCTTTGGTCGTGTACTTTTGTATTAATATAATATAATAATAATAATATACAACTTTGAATTTTTTTCCAAAAATTTGGATGTCTAGGGTCAAAATTCGACACGGATTCACACACCACAGGTGTAGGAGTATCTTATTTTATGAATTTTAAAAAGCTTACTATTATGACTAGAGAGCGGATTTTATGAAATTTGCATATCCGTTATTTTTTGCATATAAGTCTTGATATTTAATATGTGAACGAATCATGCTAATTAAAAATGAATACAGCTATAAAAAGTTGCATATTTGCATACGTTTGCCTTCTGCTGCATATTTCACGTAACGGATGCATATTTTGCATTTTTATCAATTTTTGTGCTATTTTGAAAAAAAAATGATTGTCATTCTATCGACATTTATCTAGAAAGACGACATTTCATGAATCATATTGCAAATATTGTCCTGAGGTTCAAATAACTAGGAAAGGTTTGGATTTTATGGTACTTTGAAGAAACGACTGGGTCCCATCCTTCCAGGTAAATTCGCGCCCTAATTACTTTTGGAAATAAGTTCATTCCCAATATTTTTGTTCGTTCCTTCGGTGTATTAATGGTATGTTTTGTGGTGGTCGGAGGGACGTTATCCCATTATTTTTAATTTTTCTAGACCGGTAAGTATTTTTACATCTGTGGACGTAGTACGCAGTTTTTCTGTTTACAAATACATACTATAGAATCACACGAAAAACTTTTTGTTAGAATATTTCGAAAAATATTTAAAAACAAATTGTTACCAAAATAGTAATTAAACAGTCGATTACTACTATTTTTTAATTTGTTCTGTTTGTATTTATTTTTTAGTAAAAGTGTGATTTATGTGTTAGTGAGATGTAATTAAACACTTTGCAATGTGATTGATGTATTTTTTGTAATAAAACGTAAGCTCGGGAAACCTGTTTTTGTGATTTGTAAATAAATTTAGTTCGCTTATTGAGCTTTTTTTTTTATTTTTGGAGCATATGCAACTGCATATCTCTGCATATATTAAGAAAGTTACTGCATATTTGCATAAATTTGGTGCATATCATATGATTATATTTCCCAAAATTTTGCTGCATATTTTCCGCTCTCTAATTATGACTTTTGGAGATGACGTTTACCCATTGATGTTGGAGCAAACTTTAGTTAGCGTTTAACTATCTACATGATAGTCCTAATATATATACCTACATACCGAATTTGACAACTATCGGTCTGGTAGTTTCGGAGATTACTTGTCTAATAAAAATGGATACAGATAGAGAGACAGACAGAAACGGGAGACTACTTTTTTCGTATTCTAGAGGTCATGACATGTCGAGAAAATATGAAAGTGGCAATTTGGCCAATCGACTCGATTACTATACTTCCTTACCCTACACTCGGGAAGTAATAAAGACGTGTATGTAGTTTTAAAGTAGAAGTCAAGCAGCATGCTATCGTGAGGATGTTTCAAACAAATTTTTCAATGACAAAATTTTGTAATGACGTCCTAGACATTTTTGAACACGTATACCAATGTGGATTAGTCCAGTATGTAATAATAATAGTATTATAGGCCTAAATTATAATTAGTTAGTAGGATTATCTGTCCAATAAAAATCGACACGGACAGACAACAGATGACAGATAGATAGACAGACAGCAGATGGAAAGGGTATACCTGTTTTTTCATATTCTAGGGGTCATGAAACAATGCAACAATACAAATGCAAGTACAATAATTCCTTAGCATACGCTCTGGAAGGAAAAACGGAGTTCAAAATACATATACAAAATCTATTGTTTTTAAAGATAAAATCAACTGTGATCAAATTTAATTATTTATTACACGTTTTAAAGTCAGAAAATTATTTCAAAGTATTTGCTCTAGTGTCGTTATTGTTCCAATTCCTCATTCTTTTTTTTTTTTGATAGAATGATTGAAAATTGTGTGATCGACGCCTGAACGACGAACCAACCGCTCCTGTTGATTAGGACATACGTTGACTTAATACGACTTACTAACGCGGACTGTTCACATGAACACTTATATTAAATATTTACTACAGTCCTTGCCTGTCATCTGTCATTGTCGAGATTAGTAAAGAAGTCACGAGAGCATTCAATTTAATTTTGGTTTGACATTATTAAGAAGACCAGTGATTCTATGGTTGTGCTAAGATTTGCTTTGTTACTGAAAAATGTGAAGTGACAACGTTGATAACAATAACCTTTTATTAAATATCATTTATTAACATTACACGCAATTCGTCCCTTCTAAACTTAACAAGCCATATACAGATGTCCATATAAGTGCAAAATTAAGGTAAATACATACTCAAGAGATAATCATTTTACGTGTCTCATGCCTCAAATCAAGGCCAATTTCAACTGCTTGAAATACTAGATACTCCATAATATCAAATCCTATTTAGTCCTGTAAAAATGACAATTCTGTCTAGTTTTTTCATAGACAGCAGTTTTGTTAATCAGAGAAGAAAAAGATTTAAGATATTACACTCTGAAAATGTACTGAAAATCCCATGCACCAAACGCAGACTGCCTTAAGGGTGAAATTAGACAGAAAACTGTTGAAGTACTTTTTAGAACTAAATAAATTATGTACTACGTAATATTGACACTAATCATTTTTAAGTCTAGCAAAAACTAATATAGATTCAGGAGGAGCGTATATTTGAAATAAGAGCGGTATTCGAAAAGGGGGAAACGCTTCCAACTACACCGTTTTATATTACATATTATACAAATTTTTAAACTTGGCTCTGATCATATGCAGTTAAAAATTAAAAAAAAAAATTACAAGTATAAGTTTTGTGACATATGTATGATTAAATTTAAAACTTAAGACTTGCTAATACAACAAAAACAAATTTACATATAATGAGGGCGTTTATTTAAGACTTATCTTATTCTGTACAATTGGATAAAATTTCAAAAAATTATAAAGCGTCAATTTCATGCATATGAATTACAATGTCGCGTACCCTTTGTTTGAAAAGAGCTCTGTCAAAATTAAAATCGTCAAAATCACTTTCATTAACTTTGTCCCCTTCCTTTTGACTATCGGCAGCTTCGATCATTTTTATAGAATCCTCTTTACTTATCAGCTTAACCTTCGTTAACATGGTTGATAACATCATTCCAAAGTGTGAATATTTCTTCCAGTCTTCGCTTAGCATTTGCCTTGGTAATAACTCGTTTGGATCGCAACCTACCTCACTCGCAAATTTAGAAAAACTTTCGTGGTAAATATCCAAATATTCTTCCAATTTGTCGAATAATTTTTTACAGCCACTTGTATAGAAGAAATATGACAAATCGTGAACAGGAGTCGAAGCAACTACTAGCTGAAAATCCAGCAACTTCATGGATTCAACTTCAGTGAGAATCTCAGGATTCTGAAATTAATTAACATTATATATTTCATAAAGAAAAATAATAATTAACGTAGTTAGATCATTTACCTGATACTTGAACATCATGTTATTAGACCAACAGTCACCATGAAGTATTCCGGAGTATTGACCCTTGTAGTCACAACTTTCCAAAAATATTTCTTTGGAGTTATCAACGTACTTTCTAAATTTTTCTAAAACAACACCGTCTTCGTCGGGTTTCAAAGCGTCTTGTGTGTCCTTTAGGCAAGCTTTCAAGAAAATCAAAAAACCTTCTTTTTCACCAAAATTTTTCCAAATAGGGTGCAATGGAGTAGTTAGTCTAGCAAATTCTTCTGGTTTTTTGTTTTTCAAACAGAAAGATAAAGCGTGGTAATGCCCATAAGTTTTAAATATCAATTTAGCATGTTCGTCATCTAACAGTAAATCTTTTTCTCGCAAAATGTATCCCTTCTTTGTTATGTCCTCAAAAACTATTATCTCGCTTCCAATCTGGCTGCTGCTTGTGAAATACCTTGCTATAGAATCGAAGGGTTTTGATACATGCTGTTCTTGCTCAAATTGTCTAAAAGCAGGAACAATTTCCGAGTAGAAGAAAATTTCATTTTGATACACCATATCTATTGAATTTTCTTCTCGCCTCTTCTTTTCCACGGGGGCTTTCTTAATCGCTAAGTAATATGTGGAATTACTTTCGTCATCCTTAACAGACACTTTGTAAAATTCACCCAAAAAACCATCTCCCTTAAGTGCGTTTAAGTTCAAATCGATAGTAAATTTACTTAGATTCAATTTTTTAGTGGCGTCAATAACAACACTTCGAAGTAGTTCTTCAACATCGTTTGCACCAGACATGTTAATTTTATCACTGAGATCACTTAGGTTGGAATAATTTGTGTTAAAATGAAGTCAGATAACATTTTTTACTTTTAAAGTAACATACAAAAATTTATCTAATCTTGAAAAGCTTTATCGATATTATCACCTCTTAAACGCACAGGTATTGTTGGAAACCAATTGTTACTTGCAATTTGAATAATCTGAGTAATCTCGTTTCAATTTTATCAGATATTCCTCAAAGTGACTATTAGAATTAGTAGAGTATTACCTGAGTAATGAAAAGTGATTTTACTACTTCTATTATATAAATTTGTTTTGAGTGAAAATTTTGTAACTTTTTAAAAAGATCAAACATTTTATTAATACAATGGAACTTCGATAATTCGAACTACGATGTGTCATGTAAAGAGTTCGAGTTGTTGAATTACTCATTTTAAAAAAGAACTAAAACAATTTTGATCAAATCAAATATGCAGTTATTATTTATGTAGTCAAATATAGAAAATTACAGTTAAGTAAATATATCAAAATAATATCCCTTCTATTATTTATTAATGACATCTGCAACGTCATAACCTGCAATAAACTGCTATTCGCAGATGATCTCAAAATCTATTTAGAAATAATAAAATGTATTGAAGGATGTCATCGAACTCAAGATAACATCAATAGTTTGCTTCTGCCGCGTATCTGGAAAATGGCGTATTAACTCTTCAGTACGTTATACACGGGGGTTTCGGGAGTCCCAAAAAAAATAATAAAAACATTCTTTATGATGTAGATTAGGAAAAAAACTTAATTTTATAAAAGTAAAATTGGCAACATTGCACACACCTAATGCGTGAATATCTCCGGCTTATTTTCTGATTGCTTAGTAACGATGGTGACTGAAATTTTATCAAATTATTACAAAAACAACACAACCATACTTTTTACATTCTAACTGAAATGGTAATTAACTATGGTCATGGGCGAGAAAAATATTAACTAAAAATTTTATTACTAGTTATTGTGATAATGAATGAGTTGTTTAGTTGTTAAACGTAGCAAAAGAACCAATTTTAAAATCATTATAACTCCACCACAATGTGAGAAGGATTTTTTTTACTATTTTTCCCAGACTCACCAGTTGATTGTTAAGAGCATAGCGAAAAGTTAATCCGCCATTTTCCAGACACCCAGTATAGTGTGAGAAAAACAGATTAAAACTTAATTTCTTAAAATGTTTTGTTGTGACTTACACCAGGAAAAAATATCCCCAGTAGCAGGCAATATTTTTCTAATATTTATACAAGATTGATATAATATTAAACGTTGTGATAACCCAATCTTCCCGCCTTAAATTGACCTTGAAAAAATTTAAAAGCCCCCTCAAAAAATCAAAAATTCAAAACGTCTCGGTGATATAAATTTTTATCGTTGCAAGGAAACACCTCGATGCTGTATATTTTAGCGGTGGGAGGAATAAGCCTCGTTGATGTTATTAATCTCTAGGGTTACGAGGACAAGCCTCGATGAAGTAATCAATCTGTAGCGTTGTGAGGGCAAGCCTCGATGAAGTAATTAATCTGTACCGTTGTGAGGGTAAACCTCGATGTTGTAATCAATCTGTAGCGTTGCGAAGACATGCCTTGATGATGTAATCAATCTATGGCGTTGCGGGGACAAGCCTCGATGATGTGATCATGATAACGATAATAATAACGAAGATAACCGCCTAAGGGAAAGATTATTTTAACCCCCCGCCAGTTCGCAGTATTATGAATTTTGTTTAACTTCCGTAAATGAACTATTAGGAATCTTGTGTGAAGAATTAAGAAGTGTTATAATGTAACACTTACGTATAATGCATCCAGAAACCTATTCGTAATTAAACAACAAGGTGTTTTCCTGACCAAGTAAATTTCATGAAATCTTCTAGCAAGTGGTTTGTTTAAATAATCCTGATTGTTAAATTGTGTTTGCACTAGCTGACGATTAAGAAAAACTAACTTGATTGGTGAATTTACATACAATAAAACAAATTTACAGCACGTGTTTCGCGTTGACCAGAAGTCCGCACTTTTTCCGATTAAAAGGTCGTAAGAATTAGCCGCGTGGGTTGGGAACAACTGAACGCCGACGGCGTTACTATTGATTGTCGTTAAACAAAGGCTTCCTCCTTTTTATTAACTACCAAACCAGCTAATTTAAACCTAGCTACTTACAGCGTCTTTTCACCATGACTACACCGATCAGAAACATAATGAATCACCTTTCAACATGCTGCCCTCTGTCTCTACCAACCCTCTAACTAAAATCCCCTAACGCTACGTGCATATTTGGTTGCCTATTCAAGTGTGATTTCGCGCCGCTGTTAATTAATTTCAGCGCAAAAATTTTGATTTAGATTCGGTCACCACAATGCTTTGGCGTTTATTGCTATTAAAGTGGAATACGTATGTATTTTTAGATTTTTAGATTTTTTTTCCTTCAAGAAATATTGAATATTGAATCAGCTGATAATAAATTAACAGAGTTTTCGATCTGTAATTGAAAGAGCAAAAACTTTAAAGCCTCGTTTTATGTTGAAACAAATTCATAACTATGTTTACTGTGTTCAATTTCTTGTCAATATTAGTTATGATGTGCCATATTTATCTTCAGATTATCCGCATCAACATTTTGTGTACCAGCGCCTAATTGCAATCTTTTAAGAAATGCACCGGTGAGTAATTTGAAATGAAGTTTACGAATAGTTAGGATAGCACGGAAAGATTTATTTATATGGGATTGTTTATATTGTAGCAATGCTATATATTATTTCGTTATAGGTCGTAATCAAAGATGATTAATGAATGTACTTATTTTAGGTTTATTTCGTCCTGTTAGTGGGATTTCTCGTTTTGGGAAATACTTAACTCTTAAATGCATAGGTGTACGAAATATACGTGGCTGCATAAGCAGGGTCCTCAAGGGACCCCAACTATTTATTAAAAATTTTATTAGCGATGTTGTTCCTGGCAAATTTTCATGTAATGCTGAACTATTTAATCATTTTAATTATTACTCATGCAAAACTTCTCAGTCTATCATAATTTGTACACAAGTAGCTAGAGAGCGGAAAATATGCAGCAAAATTTTGAGAAATATGATCATATGATATGCACCAAATTTATGCAAATATGCAGGAACTTTCTTAATATATGCAGAGATATGCAGTCGCATATGCTCCAAAAATTAAAAAAAAACTTAATAAGCGAACTAAATTTATTTATAAATTACAAAAACAGGTTTCCCAAGGTTACGTTTTATTACAAAAAAATACACAAATCACATTGCAAAGTTGCAAATTACATCTCACTAACACATAAATCACGTTTTTTTGTGGACGTAGGATGTGTATATCTGCCCCCACCACACACCACTAGGTGGACAAGGGTAGTGCCAGTCGTCACTGGCGCTACAATTTATTTTTAAATATTTTTCGAAATATTCTAATAAAAAGTTTTTCCGATGATTCTAAAGTATATGTATTTGTAAATAGAAAAACTGCGTACTGCGTCCACAGATGTAAAAATACTTACCAGTTTAGAACAGGCGCGACAAAACACAGTTCCTTCTTGAAGAATGAGTTCAGGAAAAGGTTTAATCCATAAATTAATTTGAGTTATCTTCGACATATTGATACACCTGTATCCCTTTAAATGCTTTCAATACAAACTCACGATGAAAAATAATAGTATAACGTCCCTTCGACTACCACTAAATATACTATTAATACACCTAACTAACGAACAAAAATATTGGGAACGAACGGTATTTCCAAAAGTAATTAGGGCGCGAATTTACCTGGAAGGATGGCTTAACACCCAGTGGTGTCTCCAAAGTAGCATAAAACCCAAACCTTTCCTAGTTATTTGAAGCTCAGGAAAATATTTGCAATATGAATGATACAATTTCGTCTTTCTAGATAAATGCCGATAGAATGACAATTTTTTTTTTTTCAATTTACCACAAAAATTGATAAAAATGCAAAATATGCACCTGTTCCGTGAAATATGCAGCAGAAGGCAAATATATGCAAATATGCATTTCTTTATAGCTGTATTCATTTTTAATTAGCATGATTCGTTCACATATTAAATATCAAGACTTATATGCAAAAAATAACGGATATGCAAATTTCATAAAATCCGCTCTCTACAAGTAGCATTCAATAAAACAATAGGTATCTTATACCACAGATAAATATTTAGGTATCTACGTGCTAAAGATTCGTAAAATTACACGAATCATTGAAACATTTTTTTTTACTTTTAGTGATAGGTTTCACAATTTCACAACTTTGTGTAATAAAATCATATCAAACTGGAATAAAATGTTTGCTAGAGCAGCTTTCAACACAAAAGGGTACAGGTGGTGGGAGTGCGCAAAACATTGTTTTGGTTTGGCCTTACAAATATCGTGCAAGCAGTGGCAGCGGCGATGAATATTTCGATTTTGAAATATTAAAATATTATTGCGGTTAATAAAAATATCACTTTTCTATTTTATTAGCGTTGACATTATAGAAAAAGAATTTAAACAATTATTAGTGCTGTATTTGATGTATGAGTTGAATAAAAAAGTAAGTAAAAGAAGTAAAAAGGTAATTTTTAGTGAGCAATAATTACTGTTAAATTACGGTACAGTCGAAGCTCTAGTTATAAACGACAATTGACCCTTCTCCTGTAAGATCGTAAAACTTCCATAGTGACTTTTCGTGCGCACGCATCTTCAAAACCACGTTGGAAATTGTATCCGGCACTCCGGCAGCAGAGCAAAGGCCTGTGACAACAAACCGCTTTGACAGAATGCAACCGGCTACACATGCGTAATCTGTCGCTCATTGGTTAATTTAAACTTGGCGCTCCAAAAATCTGACTTCGCCTGCGCGATGTTGTCTCACTCTGTGTCATTGGAATTTATATAATGTCTACTCAATTTGCTTACAGGAAAAGGGTCAATTATGCTAGAATACGAACTGCGATTATTACTTCAATGTTAAAGACAGAAAACGTTAAGCCTTATTATAATCCGACTTTACGGTATCGATAAATTGTGCCAGAAAATTAAAAACCATATAATTATAGTCATAAACTCAAATCCATAAGGTTGTAACCACTCCCTAGTGTAAATTTTAAAAAATTATTCAGTATAAATCTGTCTTTTAGTAACCTGGTGACAAATCTGGTGACCTGTCAATATAATGTCAGTTCATTCATGTATTCGTGACACATGATTACGTTCGAGTTCACTGCAATTCTTGCACTCCTGCACAGGTTATTTCATAATTATCATTGTAACTTGTCGCAATATTGTAAAAATTGATAAACAATTTTCAATAAAAACAGGATAACCTGAATCTTCATGGTAATTATGATACAAGAGCAATGATAAATAGAAGCGTGTTTTATCTTTCATCTGTAGAAAGAAGAATGCCACCTGCTGTAATTTAGACTTGCAGTCGATACGTTTACGAATTACGATAAAATGAACCCAAAAATATTGTGGTCACGAATGAAATCAAATATTGGGCTGGTAAAAAAACAAGGTGAATTGATTTATTTATTGTTGTTGCTTCATCAAAATTACTTTACAGATGGGGAATAACTGAGATATTCAGAATTTGTTTAAATGATTGTACATGAGTATACGTGATAATTATATGTGTGGCTAATTATGATATGATATGACTCGAAGGACCAGCTCTCTCGACTGAAATGATCAATCTCGCGAGCAACACCAAAATTGGCTATAATGGGTAGATCACCTTAATTAGTCGCAACGGATAACCAATTTTTCATCAAAAAAATTGGACACCAATAAGTCTTTAATGTTATGTTTAATAACTCTAATATTTGGTACTACTTATTATTTACAAAATGTACAAGGAATTTGGTTGAAGGCGATAGGCCTGGCTATGCTCCTCCGTCCAGAGGATTTTAGTGGTAATAATGAACAAAATGTAACTTCACAAAATTCAGAGGCTAAAATAATAAGTATGTTGAAAATAATTTGACGGCTTATTTAAACTTACTGTTACAGGAGTGGTTAGAAACATTGGGAACACATAGACCAAATAACCAAAAAGCAATTATTTTTCTGTTGTTAACTTTCTTAAATCTGAATCCCATGGATTTTAATACTCGACGTAAAGTATTTAAACTTGCTGTATATTCTGGATGTTCTTTCGCAAAAATAAACAAATCCTGAAGAGTAAAAAAAACTCATTTTTTTTTGTTTTTGTCAAATATATGGTAGGTTAGATCATCTTTAAATTCCAAATTTGAATACCACTGCGATTTTTGTTTTGGTTTCCACTTTGCTTCTTGTAACGGTTCTCCAGATTGGTGTTGGGTTATAATTTTGTGGGCTTGACATCGGGAACACTATGGAAAGGATAGCAACTAATAATAAGTTTACAGGGAAAGTATGCAGTGCTTGAATTTAATGAGGGACATTTAGTTGTATTGTGTAGGATATAAAGAGTGGATATAAAACTTGAAAAGACAATGTTGTACTAAAAAGCGAGATATACACTTTCAACTTGAGGTAGTTAAAACTAAAAGTCCTTCGACAGACCACCATGTTGTAATAACATGAAAAAAGTTCCGAATGTCGATACGTTACTCTCATAGTAGAGGACTCTCTTTCCATGGTATAAGAATAACTACATACTGAAACGATTTTTACAAGCTTGAATTCAAGTTCTCGGGAAGATGGTTGGGGATAAGCAAGTTTCAATTCATTGTGGCAGTTGGCAAGTGCCATTTTCATCTGCTTATTTATCACAATATTCCGTGTTGGTACCATTTTTCAATGATATGGTTTAATAACAAACTGTGAGATATCTAAATAAAACTCTCTCGTGCGTAATTGTCAAATTTTGACACATGCGCCGTTACCAATCTGTTCATGTCAAAAACACCATTGGCTGTAATGCCAACCTTACAATTTAACGAGTGGTTACAACCTTATGGATTTAACTGTAGGTTGCTTATTCTCAGAGTTTCAAGCCCGCTTTTATCTAAAGATTTAACTGTTGCTTTAAGACTAGTCGACTATAAAATAGTATATGATACTGGTTTATAATGAGGGATTCGTGAAATTTTTTACTCATGCTATAATCCCTCACATTATAAACTCGTTTAATAATTAAAAATACCAAGTTTTGTGTGATAGATTATCATAATTTATTGTTACGTAAGTCTATTTTTTTACCAAACAAATAAATTTATTTTTATTAAATGGTTGTCTGTATTCTTTTGTGGAAATTGCTCTATTTTTAATTGTTTTTGAAAGAAATGTAATTCAGCCGAAACTCCCTTCTCAATACATCGATGTTACGCCACTGCTAGCCCGACTACAAGTCGCGCATCTTAAGCCCCGCCCCTGTACCTTTTTGTGTTGAAAGCTGCTCTACACAGAATTAAAATTTTTAATACCAAATGCGCTACGAATATTATGCAACCAGTTTTACGTTCATGAAACAGGGCGACAGATATCTGAAATTAACTACTTACGTTCACGGACGAACGGATATACAGTGGAACTTCTATAACTTGAATTTCCATTAGTCAAATTTCTCTATAACTCCTACTTGACTGTGTTCCCCATGAATTTGAATCAAATTTACACGTATTTTGATCTCTTTAAGTCAGAATTCTTAAACTCCAAAATTTCTTCAAATCGAAGTAAATTTTAGGAGCAAAATTGCGGCTACTTCCATAATTCGAAAACTGGTTTTGCGATTACTCAGCAGTGACAGCTATGATAGTTTTCGTGGAAATTCCGAATTCAGTTTGAACATCCTGTTACATGTTCATTGTACAATCTTGTATAATAACAATTTTGTACTAAGAATGTTTCATTCATTGTGATTGTGAATATATACATACCATTACACAGTGCTACGAAATGAACTCATACGCCGCCCCGGTGCGACGCCTATGAGTTTTCTAGTATGTGCGCATAAAGACAACTCTGGATCCGGTTACCGGAAGTCTCGGTCCAGAAAAACTTAGAATCGGCGTTCGCGATCCATCCAGAGAAATGTATGGATTTAAATAGAGGCCACCGTCGGGAACGATTATTTAGTCAACGAGTCGAGTCCAGTGAGTTTTGAAAAATGAAGTTTACGAGTAGTTGGATAACACGGGTAGGCATACATTTATATGGGATCGTTTATTGTGACAATGTTATATATTATTTCGTTGTAGGTCTTAATCACAGACAGATTTTAGGTAAGGTAAGGTAAGCGAGTGTCGCAAAAATTCAGACAAGTTGCGTCGGAATTATTTTGTACATAATCGCTGTGTAAATAAATTTGAGTTACCAAGAAATAAATTGTTGGGTTTTACTCACACCGATTTTTGATACCAGTTCAACGTAGCACTGGTGTCGGAAGTGGGATGATGGCTATGCTTGCACAAATGAACGTAAGAATCGAAAAAATAGACGCAAGAAACAAGACAATGGATGAGAAGATGGACGCAAGAGACGAGAAAATGAACGCAAAAATGGAAAAAATGGACATAAGAGACAAAGAAATGGACGAAAAAATGGAAAAAATCAACGAGAAAATGGGCGTCAGAATGGAACAGATGAACAAAAAAATTAACGCAAAAGACGAAAGAATGAACGATAAAATGGAAATGATACACAAAAATAGACAAGGAAAAAAATGACAATCACCAGCCTAACTGAAAAATTCCAAATGGACTTAGAAACAATCAAGAATGAAATAGAAGAAATTAAAGAACACTTGAAAGTTATGGACAATATTGTCGGAGGAAATATGATCTCAATGGACGAAAAAGTAAAAGAAGAAGTCCAGCATCAGTGCAGCAGTGAACTCATGTAGGTTTTTCGAGAGAAATCAAAACTATATGACAAAATTTTACGACTTATCTAATATAAAACTATTACTGTGAATTTTTGCACATACTTTTACGTTATCGTAAACAGAGTAAATCGATATCAAAGTTTATCTGTTCCTTTCAAAAATTTATTCTCATTTCAAAATTTTGCACCATAATTTTCACTGGAAATGTAAAGAATAGTATCTTTATATACTTCAAATTTCGTAAGCTATTCGAATTACCTTATTTGTACAAAATGTCCGAAAAAATGAGCATAATTCCGTTGTAAATATTTTTTACATTAAAAACGCACACAGCTAGCATTTGTTTATTTATTAATGCACAAAAAACTTTATTGAAATATATAAAAATATGACGCATAAAATTAGGTATGTTCTTAGTAACACCTAAGTAAAGATAGCAAAGATAAAAATGTAATTTCATTCGTTTTTGTAGAGGGGAAAGCAGTTTAAAATCCTATGTTACATTTACCTACAGTGTACAGTAACGTAATGCATATGATTAAAATATGTTTTAAATTACAACCTGTGTGATCTCGTTCGAGAAATAATTAGTATTGTACTCGGAGCAGTTTGTGTCGTTAATTGCAGTAGAAGGTCGTAGGTGGGGATAATAATAATTTATTGTCAGTCCGATTATTATTCATTTCCACCAAGATAGTCTCGTTGAATGGTTTAGTGACAGTGCGAACAAAAAATCAAAATGAGTGTAACATTATCCGAAGAAAAAAATGACCTAGTTAAAGCCATAGCCAAAAGCCAAGGTTTCGATGATTACACAGTGAATATTACATCAGGATCAATGAAAGGAGATGGTTATTTAGGTATAATTTATACGGTCTATATTCAAGATAAACGTAAAATCAGCAAACATTTACACCTGATCATGAAATCAGCTTTGACAGAAGAAACGTTAAGAGAAAACAGCCCAATTAAGAAAGCTTACGACAGGGAAATTTATTTGTACAACGTCGTGTTTCCTGCATTCGATTTATTGTCTCGCGAAGTTGGAATTACGAACAGATTTTGTGAAACAGCCAAATACTACGGAAGCTTGTCGGTAGATAAAGAAGAGTGTATTGTTTTAGAAAACCTCAAAGAAATGAATTTTAAACTGTGGAATCGCAAGCTAGCAATGGATGAAAATCATGTCGCTCTCGTATTTAAAACATACGCCAAGTTCCATGGAACAGGGTTGGCGTTAAAACTTTTGAAACCCGAAAAATATGAAGAATTATGCAAGAATTTAAAGAACATTTTTCGAAAAGATGAAGAAAATGAAGAGGATGCGAAACAATTTCAAGAAAACATGAAAATCGTTTTTGGTAATGGATTTAGAGCGGTGGCAAACGACGAAAAAGCTACGCAGGGATTAACAAAATTTGTTCAAGAATGTAAGCAATTTTTTATGGAAGATCTCCAGAAAGCTGAATATTCCACTATTTTACACGGTGACTGCTGGTGTAACAACATGATGTTTAAGTATAATGTAATTTGCGATTTATTTATGAGATAACACTATGTGCATTAAAAAAAAATTCTTTCAGAATCTTGAAGATTCCTCAAGGCCAAGTGAAATGTGTCTGCTAGATTGGCAAATCTCTCAAACTGGTTCTCCAGTTCTGGATTTGTCATACTTTTTTTATGCCTGTAGTGCGAAAAACGTTCTCTACAAACTCAAAGATTTTTTGAGAATTTATCACCAAAATCTTTCTAAAACTCTTGAAGAAGCAGGAGTGAACCCAAATGATATACCCACGTATGAAGGATTAGAAGATCAGTGGAAATTCTATTCTAAACACGGTTTATTTATGACACTTTTTGTGATGAAAGTTATTTTAAGTGAAGTTGAAGAAGCTCCTGACCTGAGTGAATTAGCAAAATCGGGAAAAAATTTATTTGAATCTATATCCGGGACAGAATCAAAAAATATGGAAGCGATTAATAAAAGACTAGCTGATGTAATAGTATTTATGAACGAACAGGATTATTTATAAAGTACAAAGTACAAACTTTATCATTAGAGAAATCATGACGAGCAAAATCCTTATTAAGTTTCATAGAATAAATTTCGTGCAAATATGTTGTGTACGACATGTAGACATAATATCAAAGGTTACATTAATGTGCTCAGTATTTTATCTAAATAGTTTCGTATTATTTTTAAATTATTTTGAAGGAAAATATTAAGCGTTGGTTATTGTAGTAAAGAAAAATAAACGTATTTTATTAAAAAATATTTAAACATTCTTTGTTATTAAACCTATTTATTAATCTAGGAACTGAACTTGGAGCTGAGTTGGCTTGTTAAAATTACAGATTCAATTTCAAGGTTATTTTATATTACACCGCTAACGTACCTTCTTACATAATAATTGTTGGCCATTATCTTTCGCCATTGTCATTTTTTCGCATTGTAAAGACGAGAGAAATTATGAAAAATTTTAATAGTGTAGAGGATAGGAGGGGACTATTTTTTTCACGAAGTTTTACGCATTGGAGTTGGTTGCAGTTATGGACTGGTTAGTTCTGATAATTTGGTAGTAGTTATTATTTTATTAACCCAGATGTTCGCTCTCGTTCTCGACAATGACAATTAGTACGTACTGAGATATATATATATAGTTTGGCCAAAGATATTGTGCGTTTATGACTGTGATTTCATAAGCACTTTATATTCCTCATCCCTCATAAAATTAAAAAATACAAGCAACTGTACGTTACACAGACAGTTAGACAAGCCACGTGCCATATTGAAATGATTTTTGTTTATTATTCTTATAATAGGAGAAGGTTCCTGGCCAGTCGAATGGATTACTTCCGTCATTGTGACGAAATCGTAAAAATTACCTCAAGTTGAGCAGTAATTAAGCCATAACCGCACAATATCTTTAGCTGAACTTTACAATAGGTGTGAGTGTGAAGAGCAAAAGGCGCAGACTCCAGCTATATTCCAGACCCAGTATCAAAGAGTACAGGGGTACCAATGAAGCAAAAGACACGCAAGATCTCCGACTTAATATCTACTTACACTTATTCTTAAGTGTAAGTATCAACGGATACCTATCTGCACCAACAAATACATACCCTGGCATCCACATCAACGGATATTTTATCTGCACCCTCAAGAACCGATAATTAGCACTCCAACAACGAAAAAAGATTTTCTAATCTCAAAATTCCTTACAAAACCAATTATTTTTCTGTATGGTCGCCTCAAAAGATTCCAAATCATCTTCTTCGTCCCCTTCAGTTATGCTATATTTCATTTCTAAGATCTTCGCGGTTCTGAATCTCGAAAGAAACTGGTTTTTTAAATTCAAAACAATGTACGTGCACGTATGCAATCGTATTTTTTCTTAAAAATAATAAAAATAAGCCGACATTTGTTTAGACTAGTGTATAAAATAAGCTGCGTGTCGCTGTCGCTAATAATTATTATTATTAAGGAAATGTGTTCGGGCATAGGTCGAAACCTATTATGCCCGCGCTTCAAAAATGTGGTGAAAACTTATTTATTAACCATATATTTATCAAGTGCTGAAACATTTTCGCATTGGAGTAGGTACTTCCGCGGACAGTGAGTTCAAAAGTTAAATACCCTATTAGTCACAAAGTGCTGTCTAGCGATAGTACAGAAACTATCTTTGCGGAGTTTAAAGCGGTTGACATTCGAGGATGGACTGGGGGACAGGAACAGATCCAACACCTGCACACCAACAATATGTCAGTTCGATAATTTTATGGTGGCTATTAAGTTTCCAGAGTGTGAAAATATCATCTACGGGATCGGCTTCATTTGCGAGGAGTGGAAAAAAACACGTTTTCCAGATTTTATTACAAAACAAGTTCTTTCGTTTTTGAGATAAAATGCGCTAAAAAAATGATTAAAATTTGGTGTACGCTACTGATTTGCCATTTGTAGGTAAAAAATAACAATCGTTGATCAACAATGGCGTTGTTCACCGTCTCCAAGAAAATGAAGGATTTCTTCCACGTACATCGGACTGGGCTCGCCAAAGAACTAACCAAACACTAAATGCGGAACCCGAAATTTTAAATGTCGTAGAAGAAAATCCTGGCATAAGCGTGCGAAGATTGGCGTACCGAGTAGGGGTTTCACCATTTGTAGTTTGGAGGACCTTATAAAATGAATACGGGCTACACCCGTTTCATGTGCAACGCGTACAATACTTAAAACAGGAGGATTTGCCAAAAATAGTTGCGTTCTGTGCATGGTTACTTCAAAAAAAAAAACGGGTAAAATCACAACAAATCAAACATCTGAATATCACAAATTTAAAAATACCCATATGGGCGTTCTAGCACAAGCGGAGTTTGGACGCGACTGTGATTCTATCTATCGCAAGCCTGCCGCAAAGCAATTCTTCCTCATACTCTATGCAGAGCCAGCATCCTTTGTGCAGATGGCGCGATAAATCCCGCTAGCTCGACTAGGAACCGCGCCCTCCGTTTCTGCTACGTGTTTCGGTGTTATTTAACCCCAATTCCATTTTAAATGTAGAATTTCGTGACTCTGACGACAACTGAACAAGTGTTAAAGTTTCAAAAAAGAGCAATCAACAACATTTACATTCGCCACACAATCTTGTGAAATTCTAAGCAACAAATAATTCTTATGTGAGATTAAAATTGGACATCAGATAATTTAAACATTGGAAACATTCATCAACAAAATATTTACATAAAAAAATAGCAAAGATTTATGAAAACAAAAGATTTGATGTGAAATAAACTTGTGCCAATAAAATAATACGTGAGGTTGGAAACTGCGCAGAAGAATTGTATGAGGTGAAAAAATGCAAAGCTAACAAATTTACATGAGATTAATACATCTCCACACTTTATCAACGATCCAAGCAAAGAATTTATATTATGTTACATTATGCCATGATCCAAGTGATTGGTTACTTAAAACAATTAATTTTGAGAGTTTATCGTCAACTGGTTCCCCAACAACACACATAATAAATAAACACAAAAATATCCAGTTGCGAGGAAAAAGCGTCTCGGTGATGGGATCTTTTAACGTTGCGAGGAAATGTATCTGTGATGTAATGATGATAACAATGATAATAACGATGATAACTGCCTAAAGGAAGAAATTATTTTAACCCCCCGATAGTTCACGAAATTATGAATTTTGTTAAATTAACTGCCGTTAATGAACTATTAGCAGTCTTGTGTGAAGAAGTAAGAAGCTAACACTTACGTCGTAGCATCCAGAAACTTATTCATAAGTAATTAGACAAAGGGTGTTATCCTGACTAAGTAAATTTCATGAAATCTCCTAGTAAGTGTCTGTTAAATTGTGTTAGCACCAGTTCACGATTAAAATCCTAACCTGATCGGTGAATTTACAAACAATAAAACAAATTTACAGCACGTATAGCGTCGGTCGAAAATGAGCATATTTTCCGATTAGAAAGCCGCAAGAAATAGCTGCGCGTATGAGGGAAAACTGTGACGTCATCGTTACGATTAATTTTGGTTAAACAAAGGCTTCCTCCCTTTTATTGACTACCAAGTCAACTAATTTAGCCTAGCTAACTTACAGCGTCCTATTCACCATTATCACACAACACCGAACCAAACAATCATCTCACTTTCACCATGCTCTCTTGTATTATACTACCGCCCTCTAACTAACAAGCAGAACTACCAACTACTCCCAAGTGCTACATGCACATGGTTGCCTATGTTTAACGATTTTTTGTTTGAATTTTTTTTCAAATTCAAATTATTCGACTGTGATTTCGCGTCGCTGTTAATTAATTTCAGAGCTAAAATTTGATTCAAATTCGGTCGCCACAGTAAACATAGAAATCAGTTAAACCGTGTCTCAAGTGCAGAATATTTTGTATAGTTGAAAATAATTTTAATCCATTCTGTTTAAGGGATCGGCTAACTTTGGTTTTTACTTTTTTAATATTTCTATAATTAGTCAATATTGAGAAATAGAGCGTCTGACTCACTTTATGTAGTTTAATAATTTTATTTTTGCGTGTTATGACTTGTTTTAAATTCATTAATGATCTAAAACCACGTGATTAAAAATGTATGCAACCAAACATACATGTTTGGCAATTATGCACATTAATATCCCTAAATTTATAGGTGTCACAAGGAGTTATAGAAGATTAAAATAAAGCATTTTATAAATTGTTTGTTTTAAGGTCTTTACAATAAATGTTGAAAATGGTTTCCTTCATTGGCAATACACATATTAACCTTCTTTTCGTATTATCAAATACTCGGTGTAGAGTAGGTATTAGGAGCTATGTTTACAGTTGCATGAGTTGTTGCTTGTTGCAGCTCGTCATAGGTGTGCAACTTATTTTTTGAAAACATTGTTCTTCAAATGACCAAATAAAAAATATGTGGCGCGGTGAAATCTCGTGATCGTGGGAGGAACAACCCCTGACTTATAATTCGATTATCATAAATTACTTGCAGGAAACGAAGTGTGCCTCCTTCTGTGTGGGCCGCCGCCTTCGCTCTGTCTTGCTGAAAGTAACCATTTGTTATCAGACAGTTGTTCAAAAAAGGATTGCAGAATATTATTGGTGCGGTGTCTTTCTGGATTTACAATATCGTGAAAAAAAAAAATCGAGGCTATAACTGTCATTGGATGTAAACTATTTTCTACAAAACTATAGCCCACGTTCTGTAATTTTAACTGTTATTCACATGCTGAATCGAAATAACATCATTATTTTAATTATTATTATTATGAACGACTGAAACTTTATACCGGTACATGTGTAGTGCTTTAGGGCAACTTCCGACTGAAAAACCTGCAACAATTCAACTTTTAAACTGTGTCATAAAATCTCTTTAATTCTTACGAAAATCTGTAACCTTTTTAAAAAATAAAATATTTGACTACTAAGTAATCTTTAGCTGTCTGTGCTGATAATTTTCGTATAGATTTGTTTGGACTTTGTTGTAAGCGATGTTGGATGTCTTCTGTACCCTGTTCAGTCAACAGTTTTTCTGCCAGTGGACTTTTCTGTATAAATATAATTTTTAGCCTGAAAGCGATGAACAAGGACTCCCTTATGATTTGAAATACAATAATGTGTATCTGAAAAAATTTCCAAAAATTGGTAAATACATAACTGGAACGAATAAGACCAGGTTCCGTCTATGTTACGGGTTCCACTTTATGATTGTGTGTCAATAAACAATTAGAAAACAAAAAAAAACAGAACGAGAATTATATTTGAGGTCAATGCTACACTTTTCAAAAATTTTGTTTTTTAAACTCAAAGTCCAAGTTAATCCAGTGTGTGCATATAACTGGAATAAGTGATATGCAAAATTAAGATTGCAGCATATTTTGTATAATCTATCGTTTAAGAATAACCCTGAAAATTTTTGGTCAATGTCAAAGTAACGTATTTTTTATACTAACCCTCTCCTTTTAGCGTAGTTTGAAAAGCGAATTTCAACTACATTTACATCTAAAAAATTAAATTACACCTAAAAGCTAGCATCATCGGGATATAGAGATATCTCATATATAAATTTACGAACTCTTTCGGAATGATGAAAAAAATCATAGATCGGTAAGTTTCCAGAACTTATACCGGAAATCTTTCCTCAAAAGGGGAAAACAAAACGACCTAATCCTCAAGAAATGCACTTTCCACATACATGAGAAAACATAACTAATGATACTAATGAACTAAGCAAAAGGACATTTTCTTAGAGCTTTAGACGATGATCAAGTTAACAAGAAAATGCCGGTGATTTGGTTCAAGAAATCTAATTTGTGTGTACAAATTTTTCTTTACTTGAAAATCAAAATCAATCAGTTAACCTCAGAAACTATAGAGAATGGAACACTCAAGAACTAAAAATAAAAATCTATTCATTGGTTCGTTTGGCAGAAGGCAATATTGTTGACAAATAATTGAATACATACGAGTATATCTAATCCACGGTACCGTTCCTTCATTTCGTGTATCATTACTGGGTCTTGTTAACTGTAACAACAGAAGTCTTCTTTGAATGTGTGGGTGGTCTGTCTTAAATTTATAAAACTGTTTTTTAAGTCTTTTGCGCTAAATGAAGTACATACAACTGCATGAAAAAAACAAGAAATGCTGCAAGTTAATTTTTGAATAAATATTTTCAATTTTGTTTTCAAAATTACATACGCATCGTGTTCGAACGATTTAATGTACCTATTAATTAAATAGTGACAATGTTTTGTCTTGTTTGGTGTATTTCCTAAACCATTGTTGAGACTAATATGGTTAATAACACAACATTCACAGGAAACAACCTTTTCTACGAGTGTATAATTGGTTGCCTTTTCAAAGCGTTAGAAAACAAGAATCTGCTTGGTGTCAGATAAGGTGTATGTACACAAAATAAAATTTCACTGATCTATACTAAATGTATATTTAAATTTAAAATAAAACAAAATCACCGCCTGTTATAGGCAACCCCCAATACCCATAGTTCATCCACATCTTTAATTTTCTCGGGTAAATTTAGGTGATTAGGAGATGGCACAGCGGCTTGCAGTGACACTTACTATTTCCTCGATGTTTAAAGTAGGTTTAGCTTACAACTTTAACTTAAAACATTCAAATTTGAACCAATAAGTAAATGTTAAAATTTGAAATATTAGTTCAGTGTGACGAATACAAGGTGACTCTTAAATATTTTAACCGGTAATAGATCTCATCAAATGTAAACATTTTTCTATGTGGCATTTTGCCGAAATTTGTAGGGAATAAAAATCCATATTCCATCCTCAACGAGTCGGTTATTCTAAAAAGTACCTATAATGTAGGATGCACGAACTCATGTTTTGGCTAATCGTCTTAACAGGCAAGACTATTTATATTTCTTGAGGAACGTTTTAAATGCTTTGCGTCTTAGTATTTGGTTTTTACCTCCACATTGCACAAATGTTGTGCGTCGATGGTTAAATAGAGATTTTCCCGACAGATGGGTAGGTCGTGGATCATTTCTTAGACCTGCACGGTCGCCGGATTTAATCTACCTCTGTTTACATTTTAATTTGCGGGGATTATCACCAAAAAAATAAAACTAGCAAAATATAATATATGCTTTATTTAAAACTCTTGTGTTTTAGAGGCCAGGAACATTCTATCTAAATAACTTTAGAACATTTTTTGAGTTGTAAATATTTACAGTACATTTTGTAATAAATATATGTATAATTTTCCATATTTTATAGCGGATCACGTGGTGTGGTACATTTTAGTGAATTTTATTTAACAGCCAAAGTCTAAACTGCTAATAGGTTTTTTAACTAAGTAATGCTGTTTGAAATAATTTACGAAATAACTTATTAGTGTAAGCACTAAGTAAAAACAAATATTATTATAACAGACTTGACAATAAACAAAATAAAAATTATTATCATTATGATTTTTCCACAACATGAATGTAGAAAGTAGGATTTTCAATTTCATTTAGACTTTGAAAATCGCCCAAGGTGGAGTACGCTGATTGTTTTCCGAAAATTTCCATGAGCATATTTCTAAAACTGGTCATAGTATGAGGGTAAAACATTAGCCGCAATTCCCTGTAAAAATGAACAAACTTACTCTTCCCAAGAAAAATTATTAGCGCAAACTTACGTTTTACTGTCAGAATTGATCATCTTACCATTATTTTGATTATTTTTGTCGGCGTCTACTATATAGTCTCGAATAATTAAGCCCGGTTTTCCCATTACAGATAAAACGGATGTTGTTATATTTGTAATAGAACTGTCCTAAAATATTGTTTTTTGATCATTCAATAGCATTATGTCAAGACATTTAAATACGTACTTTATAGTACACACCCATTTCAGGAACTTTTCCTTCAAGAAGTTTATCATAATTTCTATGATCAATTAAAAGTAAACCACCCGGTTTTAAGCATTTTTTAAAATTTGATATAGCTTGTCTAAAATATAATTATTAAAATCTTTCAAAGCAAAACCTAAAACAACGAACTTCTGTTCACGTTGATCACCATATGAGTCTAACAGATGGGCAAAAGAACTAAAAAAGCAAATTACTGCATCAAATCCGTCTCCAACAACATCGTGCACGGTATCATAAAGATTTAACCAGTTCGCCTCCTTAATAACTGTAATTACAAAATCACGGTTAACTTAACAATTGTATTTAAGATGATATTAATATATTTACTCCATTTATCAAATGCCGGTTCTTTCCTCCTTTCCCACCTTGTTTCGAATGCATGTCTGAGCATTTTGTCAGAGCCATCGGTTGAAACCACCTCGAACCCTTCTTCAAGAAGCATAATGGAGTCAATTCTGCAAAAAAATTGTGTAACGCTCAACTTAAATATAAAACGGTGGTATTTTTTCTAATAAAAATAATTTTATTTATAGTTTGTACCCAGTTCCACAAGCAACGTCCAAGATTCTCCTGCAGCCCTTCTTTCGCAGCAAATCGAGCAGAAATGTTTTATATTTCTGAGTTCTAACGTTCGTATCTCCGACAAATTCTGAGTAGACGTTTGCCATCTTACCGTCAGCGTACTGATCGGTGACTCCTTTTACGATCAGTCCTGATACGGAAGGGTGCGTTTCAAATTCAATGGCTGGCATTTTCGGTAGTAACGAGAAAATTCTAGGTAAACTATGAACAAGATACAAAAATCAAATACAAAGCGTTCCAGGGAAAACCTCTCACAGAGATACTTTCAAATAAGTATAAATATTAAAGCTGTATGCGATGCACGCTGACTTGGGTACTAATTACATCAGAATTTTAAAAACGAAGATTTTTATTAGAAAGAGTAGGTATTATGGTGGGGAAATAAATACAATAGATATCGGACTTTGTATTTGATCATCTGATCTGCGCAAAAATTCAGCTTATTTTATTGTTTACTTAAAATATATGTGAGCAAAGAAATCTTATTTGCAACGTACGGTAAAATTTAACCCTAGTTACTGTTATCATTATCGGAGCAGACATACAAAATTCACGACGTTATTACATCATTTCAATAGTTTGTTTATACTTGATATGATTTTTATTAACAGTTACTGACGTAATAATGTATCCGGCTTCTGATAATTATCATGTCTTATTCAGTCACATTGTAATTAGTGGTACAATAGATGATTTAAAATTATCAGTACATGAATATCACAGATCAATCCATGTATTTTATTTACCAAAATATTTTCAAATAGTGTTTGTTTTATGATATAATTCGAAAATTACTGGTCATTTTAAAAACGTGTACATTTTATTAAGTGAATCAAACATAATCAGATAAAAAATAATGACCCAAAAATCGTGTTGTATAGGTATTAAGCTTCTTGCATTTTATAGTAGATCAGACAGTAGATAAGATGGGATCATAACAGAAGTATTCATATTTTCTATGGCTAATACAGCGTTTCTAGTATATACACATATGTTAGATGACATAGAAACACACCTTTTACCAATGCCTACATTGCAATGAAAAAAAATGCTGAAAAATTTGTTAGAATAAATTTTAATACACAAAACTGTATATTACAAATTCATATATATACCATCCAAGTTTGATGTAGCAGATATTAATTACACCGTTCATTACTTTACTTCCAGCTGAACACTGACAAATGAAGAGTGCTTAATTATTTACAGTTAATTTATATCAGATATCAAAATCGTACTTGGTAAATAGATGCGTAAGTAATTACTGTTCCTTATATAAACACTTTATAAGAACATCCAGAATTACCTCTGGCAAAATCTGCATTTTTTTTTAATCAATTGATTTACACTGTTGAAGCTGGATCGTCAGAAATTGCTAACTAATTATCCCATCAGCGGGTTTAATCCAGATCATGTACTTTTAAAACATGACATTATTATTTGTATCTAATGGAGTATATGCATAAAACACAATAATAAAAATAGTATATGCATAAAATATACGTATAAAAGTTATGTGTCCTAAAGCATATGGCATAATTACAAAAAGTACGACTTTGAGTAAATATTTACTTCAACGGTAGTAAATAACATATTCTTCATGGAAGATTAGGAGTGTAACTAGTAATAAATTCGAATTCCGCCAGTGACGACCACGCATTTTTTTTTAAATGGCCATAGGGATTCCCATGTTAAATTTTAAACCCTATTCTAGGTTAACTTATGTTTGAGTAAAGTTTCGGATTTTATTAAAGGTTATGCTTTAAATTAAAGAATTTTTATTAACAAAATTTAAAAAATAATAATAATTTTTCTAAAATTTATTTACTCGTTCGATTACATGCCCCAGTACCCAATTAAAGAAAAAGTGGAAATGGTCGCTGATGGATACATTAAAGGCTTATCGATAACAGAGAAATTGCGCAAAATTTTGCTGTAGCATTCCCACATCGTCCCATACCCGACAAGAGCATAATTTATAGCTATTAACATACCTAAGATGTAAAAAGTGCCATACCCTCGGTTCGTGTATTCAAGTTTTTATCGGTTTCTGCTCATTTTAATCCAATAATCCAAAAATTAATTAAAAAATAAATAAATTTGGTTGATCACGTTTGCATGATACATTTCGTGTGTCACAGTTACAATTTGTTGTTTAATCAAAAAAATTTTGCGAAGAGAATTAGCGGCCAGTCAAGCATTAAACACTTTAAATAAAACCGGTAAAGTTACTTACATTATTGTTTTTCACATTCATTGCTTTTCAATTCCTCGACAAATGTTGACAATTGACATTTCGGTACATTATTTTACATACAGGATACAGTTATGGCTTTCCTGCCATCCAACTTTTATAAATGTAAGCAGGCATTTAATAGACAGAAACCAGTAAAAACAATTGTGGCAGATCTATAAACACATGTCTTCTCGATCGTGGACATCAAAAACGCAATTCTAGTGAAATGATCTTTTATTTTCTTTATATCTGTTTGAATTCCATCATTCTGTTTCTTTTTTAAAAACTGCAATAAATGTAATAATAAATGATTAAATTAAAATCATGCTGTTAAAAATCACAAGTTAAATTGATAAATCAGAACCTCAATCAAAATAATTTTTTATTTTATTTTTTAAAGTAGAATTTACAATTTACTGCAAAATGTGGTAGCGAAAATTAAAGTAGAATCCTAAAAGGCTATTTTTACTGCAAAAATCATTTCTAAGTTTTCACCCTAACAAAAGTTAACAGGGGGTCGGTCTAAAATTTAACATAGGAAGATAAATAAATGTCTGAAGATAAGGAATTATATAATAATATATAACCTACATAACACATTTCGTTCTTTTTATTTACACAGAATTTTCTTAGATATGATTTTCAAACATATTTGTTATAAATACATATGTACCTATCCAACAAAAAGGATTATAGGTATTCGTACTTTAGTCTGAGTAATCACTAGGCTTCAGATTTTAGGTCGTTAAAAAATGAATAAAGGGGGACATTTTTAGGTCCCAAAATTGACGAATTAGGTTATAAAAATCTTAGTTTAGGTTAAAAACCTGGAGGAAAAAATATTTGCTCAACGAAAAAGCATACACCAAAAAATATATATTAAAAAAAAACATTATGGAAACAAATATTTTGTGTAACAAACAAAAAAAAATGATTAAATAAACAAACGATCTATAGTTACGTTCACTAATTCTAAGTTATCGCAAAAAAATGGCGATCAAATTAAAGCAAGTCGCATTTAACAAAAAATAAAATAATAATTCAGGTATTTAAAATGAGTTACAAAAGCAAACTATATATTTCTCTAAATTTTCGATTGTAAATTTACGCTTTTGATCGCTTAAAACACTTTTAAGTTTTGAAAATGTGCGTTCCACATCACAAGAAGTGATGCAAAATTAAACATTGTACAATCTACGTTTTCATCTATGTATGTATTGTTGGTAGCATTTCCATTACCGCAAATTACGTCATTTACTGAACATATAAAATCGTATCCTAGATTCTTTTTTAATAGAGAACATAATTTTTGGAACGCCATTTCCCCCACCTTTCCTGGTGTGTTTTTTTAAAGATGTATACACTTTTTCTACAATTTACATACTTTGGTTTAATTTTAAACCTATAGTTTCTAATTGTTCTATTGCATCAGCAATAATTTTAAAGTGAGTTTTAATGTACAAGAGTTCATTTTTAACGTTTGATTTATTCAGGAATTCTTGAGCTTTTTTAAAGCTTTGTGCATCTGTGGCTTCAAATGACATTACAACCTAAAAATATTCAATATTAGAATGATAGTAAAAAATCATTATATATTTACTGACTTGTTTAAAAACATCAAAGTGCTCTGCATAAAACAATGCTGCTTGAACCCAAGTGCCCCACCTGGTTAATACAGGTTCAGGTGGAGGAGGTGTATTTGGTAAACTGTTTTTATAAAACTCTACCCTTACTGGTGCTTTTAAAAAGATTTTCTTAACATTGCTAATTATTCCATTGACATCTGGATAATTCAGTCTAATTGTTTCAGACACTAAATGTAACCCATGTGCCATGCATGTTAAGTGTGTTATATTTTCTTGAAACACCTTCAAATTAGTACCAGTTTTGATCATGTATGAAGCACTATCTGATACAAACTATTTAACTTTTTTGTGTTCAGTTCCTTTTGGCCACAATAAAGCTACAAATTAACAATTAAATAAATTATAATAATTTCAATGCTTAAAATTATCAATAGCAGACCGAATGATTCGTTTATAAATCTCGAAATTGTGTTGCTATTAGTTTTATCAAGCTGGTTCAAAGCTAGTAGAAATGGACGGCCAGCTTCAATCAGAAGATAACTTTTCAGTTACTAAATGGGCTATGTATCTTCTTAATCTGTCCGTCGTCATTATTACCAATAGAATTTCAAATTGTTTAATTATCTGTAAATTATAAAATTTATGTTAAAAAGTTTTTAAATAAAAATTCTAGTGCTCACCATATCGTAATCTTTTGGTAAATATTTTTTTCTCAGAGTGCTTGCTGAGGATAGATGCCTTCCTATATATATGCATAAAATTTTTAAACTCAGGACAACTAACTTTATTCCATGGAATAGTTGCTGCGATAAATGCCCTACATAAATCGGTGCAAAATTGCGTAAAATCATTGTCGCAACTAATGTTTATTAAAGTCTGTTTACTCGATTTATTCTGGTTCTTTTTATGTGCATCGCCAATGCAGTGTTGTTCAAAGTGTGATTTTTTTTCGCACTTAAACTAGGAAACAAAAATGTGAACATAGTTCAAGCTTCAGTATTTTAAATGTTTACTTAGAACTTTTCCACACACTTTGTAGAATAACTCATTGTCTTTGGTTGAAGAAGTAAATTGAAAATTAGTGTCCAAATTGTTCCCCAACCATAATTTGATTTTATTTTTCATGGATGATTTTACCTTAGGCATTTTGAGGATGCCTGTGTGCACAAAAATCAAAACCGGCCCCAGCACACTCACTAACATGCAAAGACACTCACTCACTATCACTAACAATAAACTTCTAAAATAAAATGCTTTTCCAGAGATTCACCTCCTTCCGGCTATAATCTAAATGAAATGCAGGCCAGCCTTGTCAGTTGGCGACACCAACCCATACCACTAAACTTAAGGGTGTTGTTTACAACCCATTTTTAAACAATCTGCCAGCCAAAACAATGAATTCACGGAAAATCTCTATTGTGCAAGCACGTCCGCTTCGTTGGTCGTGGAATCCTATTTTAAGTCTTTTAAAATTACAATTAGTTCGTTTAGTTAACACTTTAGGTCTCTAACGGTAAATTAGGCATTTTAGGTAGTAATAAATGGGCGTTAAATAAACAAAAATTTTTAAATTCGGATAAATATATAAATTTCGCTGCAATGCCTGAAGTAGAGATAAAAAGGCAAAAAACCTAAGATCCGAAGCCTATTAATCACACCTTTAATATTACCTTTTTCGTTGTTGACGGAATTGCAAAATCTAGTCTTAAATCTCTCAGCAATGGTTCAATCTTATGATGTACCACCGTATTAAGTCAGGCACATTTGCAAAGCCTGTTTTTAAATTTTTTCTCAAAATGGAAGTTTTTATATTGATGTTATGTTATACAGGTTTTCTATAAATGATTATAGGGTCGAAGTAGGGCATGGAAGCGTGCCGCCTCTCACTTTATATAGACTTTACTAAATGCCCAAGAGCCCAAGAACTCGTAACAAATACTACACGCATCTGAATAAGTGGTTGCCTAAATGCTTCATATTCTTATTAAAAAATAAATCTAATTCAGTACAATAAAAAGAAACAAATTTATTGCGGTTAAACTTCACAGTAAATGTTGAAAATGTTTACCATTTTGTGCACGTCACATGTTCACTCTCTTTTTCATTTCAAATATGTTCTATAACATCCTTTCGTCAATACTTTGGAATCATTGTTCAATCTCATGTTACAACAGGAACTCCTGACTGCTTAACACAAAACGCTTAGATGATTTACTAAGAAGGTTGGCACCATCGGGACAATTACTGTGTTAAGTACACCAAGTGTTTACATATTTCTCTAAAACTAGAGTAGAAGTATTTTCATTTACACGGTAATAGGTCGTTAGTAGCAGCAGCAGCAGCTTCATCCACATCAAATGGAAATAACACTGTTCACAATATACCCACAAAATTGATGACATTTTTTTGATGTTGTTTACTTTGTAACTATAGTTGTCAACAAAATTGACAAAATTGATTTTTGTGGAATTGGTAAAAAATGTTTCTAAAGTTTGTAAATTTCGTCTTTTTTTAACCATTTCCGAAAAGATTTAATACAAAACACGTCAGTAAAATCTCTTAGTTGACTCGGAACTTTAAAATACTCGGCACAAAGTGCCTCGTATTTCAATTTAGCTCCTCTTCAGTAATGTGAGATTTCCTGACTTTTATGTAAGTAACTGTAATTTTGTATTTGCTCCGATGCAGTAAAGACTGTATTCTATTGTTACGTTAAACGGGTGATTGAAATCCGGCGTGGGTAAAACTCAACAATTTATTCCTTACTAACTCGAATATACACGACTAACTATTACAACGATTATGTACAAACTATTTCCGGCGCAATTTGGTTGGCTCTTCTTAACACTCGCTGGACTCGTGGTTCGACTGAATAATCCGTTCCCGAAGGCGGCCTCTATTTAAACCCGTATTCCCTTCTCGATGTTTCCCAATCGAGGTCTTTCTGGAATCCATTGCGACTTTCGTTTCCTTCAGCGAACGACGCGTCGCCGGGCCTAATGAGTCATACTGCTATTAGAAGACCCATAGGTGCCTGTACGCCTCTGATAAAAAGATCATCTTTCATTGCTATAGCAACATTTAGTTTTGACAAAAATTTTATTGTTGCAATTGCTAGAATTTGCTAAAATAAAATAATTTTACCTATTTATCCTTCAGTAGCGTCTAAAAAGGTTGGATAAGTGTTAATTTTCCGCTTATAATTTTGATAACAGAAAATAAGTTTTTCAAACTTCTTAGACTTCGCGAGGGACTATCAATTTTGTTGTACGTACCTTTCAATAACACCCTGTATGTATTAGTTGAATCCACTGAAGATAACCTTCTAATAGTACACATTCCTGATTCTAAAACAAAAAAACTTCGTCGCTTTGTAATTGTTGATCAAGGAAATTTTGTTTTGTACAGGCTTTATGTGCCACTACGCCCGGTTCGTACTCCCCATCGGCGCCTATTTGTAAATTACAAGCAAGGGAAATGTATTGTCCAACCAGTGGGGCTACATTCATTTGGAAAATTCACTTCTAAAGGTGCAACGTATTTTGAGTTACCTACACCTCTGGAATACACGGGGCATTGTATGCGCTGCAGTTCAGCCATGTAGCAATAAAAATACAATCAGGGCCAGCAAAAAACGCAACTACTAGCATCGGCAATAATCCTTCTACAAGTAATGATTTATCCGCAATCTGCTACGATCTTGTACTTGTACGAGTTTGTAATGCCAATATATTTCAAGGGTTGTGATTTGTTTAAAAAATTGTATCATTAGGACCTTGTGGTGTACAAAGCCAGATTTTTCTTGAATTATAGGAGTGGTAAATTCATTTGGCAATTTATAAGCATTTGTAAAACTGGACGCGCTCTAAGAAGAATTGCAGTGTTTTTGAAACTGGAACACCCTGAAAATTCTATGGGCCATAGTTTTAGAAGGTTCTTGCCAATATGAGATGGGAGAAAAAATTACATTAAAGAAATTTGGAAGTATTCAGCAGTTGCTGAACAACAGTCTTTGGGACAACAAATTTTGTGATATCTGGTAATTCTCAGTGTATGTTCAAATTCTGCAGTTGTTCTCACATATAATAGCGGTTCTATTTTTGTTATAATTTAACGTTGTCGATTAGATTTTCAGTAAAAAATAAACAAAACTGCTGTTGACATTAAGTGATTAACCGTTATATTTTAACAACCGGTTTAGTTAATTATTGTTAAAGTACAGGTAAAGAAGCATCATATGTATATATTTCGAGTGAGTTTTGTGATGACGTCATCAACATTTTAGATAGAACACTTAATTTGAATAGGTGCAGTGTAATACTATTAATAACAGCACTGCATCCTCGAATTTTTGGGAAAATGGACGGATAATAAAACATACCGCCTCATTCATTAATTTTTTTGAGTCATCTTGCATCAGAAATTGAAAAACACATGAATGCACGTGATCAACTTTTTTGGGAAGGGATAAAGGAATAAATTTTCATTAACGATTTACTACGTTGAGATAATCGTAAAACATTTTCAACATTTCAGAACATTGGGTTTTGTATTTCAAAATATTCTCGTATTTTCCATTTTAAAAAAGTTCTACCATTTTTGTTGTTGTAAGAGATCACCAAATCCGGCAAAAAAATATTAGAGCACATAAAATACGATATATTAAGCAAATTAAACAACTACAGATTCTCTTTGGTATCAAATGAGTAGTAAACGATATGTTTTCAAATTTACAAAGTATGTATACCTTAACTTGAAATCACAGACTTTCTAAAATAATTACAACATCAATATTACGCATTATTGTAAGCTGTCAAATAATTATTATCTATACGACGGATGAACAATGTTTAGAGGAGAAAAGGAGTATGAAAAATAGTGTTAGGTAAATTTTTAATAAATCTCCAACCATAATTCTTCATCCCAGTATTGATAATTACTGTACATCATGAAGTTTACAACAATATCTAGATTCCATAATATAATAAATGAGTTCAAAAACATTAAAAAACAACTTTAAATTGTTAACTGGAAGTTATATACACCGTGGAATTCAGTTATAATCTAATTCTACTTTTTGCAGGGGAGGTTACAAGGGCAACAAAGAGTACATTTGATTTGGATGTACTTACTAACTTTTTGAATGAATTAAGTAAGTTAATCATATGAACCCTGTTTCCAATTACGTGCAATAAAAAATGTTTTGTGAAACCAAAGAATAATGTAAAAAGTATTTGTAAAATTTAGTTTGCCTTCTAATTTTATTTACATTAAAAATTAATATTAAAAACAACGTTGTTTTATAAATCACTGAAACTAGCTGCGTGAGCTTTCACGAAACATTCTTTACCGCTGAAAAAAAAAATTTCCGTATTAATATGTACATCTGCTTTCTAGAACACTGGAATTTGACGATAACACACAATCTAAACACAAGTATCTACAACAGTTGTTTCAGTTGAAAAGTCGTGAGTGCAAGAACACATCCTGCGTCATTTTGCTTTGCCATCAACAGGAAATTCGAAAGACTCTCCGCAACTCAAGCAAATATCTCTTTGATGTCTCACTGTCGCTACTTGTTCTTTAGACGGTTTTTTCCAGGAAACTAAACAGACAACGTCACCTTTCCTTGCAATGCTAACTTGGCTTTCGGAATCATTTCTATCTGGAATCTGAAAATAAAAACACTTTTTTACATCTGCTTTTGTAATGAATTATACGTAAGTATATATAAAAAATCGGTTTGAAGTTATTCGCTGTCTTCAATAAACTAAAAGAGAAAATCTCATTTAAAAGCCTTTTTTAATATATTTGATATGTATTCGTTCCGAACTGCTCGCTACTGAAGTGGGATTTGAGCTGAAAATGAGATATGTATTCCCTTTGGAGATTTCAGAACGCATTAGCAACATAGTATTAGTGTTACAAAGAATCCTTAATGGTCGTTTACCTTGTAATTATGAGTTCGTCAGTTTTATAATAAATTTAATTTTTTACAAATATATAATATTTTAAACTTTTAGATATGAATGTATCTGATTGTAAAACGTTCTTTGATACAGCTTTTTCAGTTATTCACTTGAAGAATGGGTCCGTAATCATTAAATTAATTACACAAAGATGTGAAGACTTTTAAAAAGTACAGAATTCATTGATGTTGAATCGTTTTAATGAAAGGATTCTAAATAATGTTATCAGTAATTAGGTACGAAAGTATAGAACGCGTTCACTTTGAAACAACTAATTATAAACCTATTAAATTTTAATCCTTTAAGTTTTCAAACAAATACTGACTAAACTCTTGCTACAAAAAACTTGTATTGAAGTGCATATTAATTTTGTGAAAATAGAAGTGCAAGAACAACAGTAGCAGCATGCAAAAGAAGGCGAAATCCGCTGTAATATCACCCACAAAGACGACTACAAGGGTAAAACCTACTGAATCCTCAATCATCATTTCTGTTTTCATCTTTTTTTTATTTGTCTGAAGTTTAAATGTGCCTCAAAATCTTGAAAGAATGATAATACGAGGGAGCATCAGCTCTATATTTGCAATGTAAAGGAGCTGGACCGTTGGCGGACTTTTATGACCCTTGTCGGGAACCTTTCCGAACAAACCCTTCGCTTTCGGTTGGAAATGTATAAAACAATGGAGCAGGGGGAGTTTACTATTGGCATACGTAAATAATTGATGGCTAATTCGTGAATTTACAACAATTACCAAACTATGGTAAGTTGTAATATAGTTGTGTACACTGACTGATTAAAAAATATAATATGGAAACACATAATAAAATTCTTCAGACAGAAATTCCTTCGCCCTTCAATAATAATTAGAGCAAATCATTTTCTTAGAAAAAAAATTTCAGTCGGCACTTTTTTGTCGTAACTCTTGTCCGTTAAAACCAAAGTCGGTTCGCTGTTAAGTCCTCAAGTTTAAGTGATATTTTCATAACGAAATGTGCTGACATTATCATTCAACTTTTTTAATTGAGATGACCCTTTTTTTGCCAAACTTTATCAATAGTTTTATTATACTATAAACTTTTTCTGTAGCCTTTTGTACTTCAGTTGTATACCAGGTTGCTCTGATAATTCTTGGAGGTCTGATCACATTTATTTTTTAACCCCCAACTGGAAAAGACGGGTATTATACTTTTGACCGCTTTGTCTTGTTGTGTGTCTATCTGTGGCACCGTAGCTCCCAAACGGATGAACCGATTTGAATGCGGCTTTTTTATTCGAAATCTGCCTCTATCGCGATGGTTCTTAGGTACGTTTGATAGTAATCAGTTAAGCTACTTTTAACTTTGAAGCATTTGCCTGTCTGTAGATTTATCTGTAGCACTGTAGCTCCCAAACCCATTTCGATGCGGTGCCTTTCAGTTGAAAGCTGGTTCACTCGGGATGGTTCTTAGCTATGTTTTACGATAATCGCTTCAATCAGTTCAAGATCATCAGCTGATTTCTCCAGCTTCCAAACGGATGAATAGACTACAACGCGGTCTCTTTTGTTTGGAAGCCAGTTCAGTCGGGCCAATTATTAGGAGGGTGGTTTGAATAACTCAGTTCGCATCGTCTTGAAGCGCGACAGAAGAAAAAGCAGTAACTGCATATGCGGATTTCAAGGAGGTTTTCCATGAATGACGTTTTTATAATGTCAAGTCATTCAGTCAGTAATTACTTGTCGTTTAAGAATTAATTAAATACTAGTGTGTCGAGTGATTTTTATTTAAAAAAGGAGAAAATTGTAATTCGTAGTCTGACCTGATAATAATAATAATAAATATTATAAAGACGGAAAATCTTAGAATATACGAACAAAACAAAAATATAACCCTTTACATTCTTTACAAAAATAAATTAAATTAAAATTAGAAAAAAAAACAATAAATTAGTGTGCAATCTCTAATTGAAAATAAGCTTGTTTTGGAGGAATGAAAAATTGAAATAGTGCTCGTTCTTGAATAATTATTTGCATGTACCATCGGTGGAAATAAAAAACTGGGACACTGAAAATTTTTGCATTGTAAACAGCCCTTTAAAATGTAATTCAAACTGAAATTTAAAAAATGTCACTTTGAACTTCATTCAAAAATGCCAAGTTTGAATGAAGTTCAGAAGCAAAAGCAACGTTTAAGGGATGTGGTTTCAATTAGAGCAATAGCAACTGAGCTGCATATCAGCAAGAATACTATCCTACTGGACTATCAGAAGAGCGGGTTCGGGTCAGGTCAGGTCAGGTCAGGTCAGGTCAGGTTTATATATAATTTACTATACTTTCAACTTTCCATTTCAGCAAAATTGAAGGACTTTCTCGTCTGAGAAAATAACAGAGTTCCAAAATCCCTCATCCTGCATGAAATGTTGTAAAGCAAACCGAGACGAGTCTGGCTAAGGGAGTTAAGGCGCCAAAATTTTAAAATAAAGTATTCCTAGGGTGCAAAGCTCCGATAGCATCAATAATGGGTGTCGCCTGAGATCGACAGCCGGGAAAAATATGGATCCTAAAGTCATCTTTTGAATTTTATTGTATCCCTTGTATGGTTTGGTCAACAATGTAATTTTCAATAGCAATACCATGAGTATGTATATGTCAGTTTGATACTTTTATGGTGGCTATTAAGTTTCCAGAGTGTGAAAACATCATCTACGGGCACCGGCTTCAATTGCGGGGAGTAAAAAAAATGTTTTCGAGATTTTATTCCAAACCAATTTAAAAATTTACACCGCCCCCCATCAGTTCCACCACTGTTGAAGACGCCTCCTTCTTCCAAGTCTTTGAGAATGTGATCTTCACAGTCAATCGGCTTTAACTCTACTCTCTCTACAAATTTTATTTACGCTCACAAAGTCAAAATTAGAATTAAAAAATGCTCGTTTAAATTAGAAAAACATGGGGGGACAGGGCAACTTAAATAAAATAAAAATGCTTACCTCGGTGGTTCTTACTTTATTTTCGTTAAAACAAATTTAAGATAATGTGTTGTTATTAGGCGCTTACAGTGACCACGTTGATTTAACGCATCTAAATTTAATAATGTAATGGACAGTAATCATTCAATTACTTTCGTCAAGAAGTGAAGTCTAGCCGTGGACAAGACAACTACACTTTACGGGGAGCCCTTAATTCCTAATGACTATCCAATGAAAGCACTGTCGATGAATGGACGTAAGGTCAACTAGTGTTGACATGCCAGAAATTAATGTGACGATTACCGAGGGATTAGGCTGGAGGGGCAGATTCCTTAAAGCGCGATGTCATTTATTCTAGCGGCGGACAGATTTGGCGGCATTGGTTGTCCGAGCAGATGTCACTTGCGATGTTCTAGTTATGGCTCGGAGGGGTTTGATATTTATCTCATCCGGCCTTGGACGCTCGTTGCGACGTATAAATAGGAGTCATGAATGAACTGTTACGATTTTATTGGGATGGATCGATCCTGGGCAGACTAGTTAGCGGTTAGCCGCGGTTACACAGAATCGCTATTTATTTTTTCGAAATGCGAGCATCATAGAGGAATAAAACGCCATGGGGCCTGGAAGTCAACAATGGTAGCTGAAAGTTATACAGAGAATATTATACGGTAACAGACATGTACGTACAGTTATGACATCGTGTTTGTGATAAAAATTCTCGTTTTTTATGCTTTAGTCCGTTTTTTCAGGTAAGCATTGTAACTTCACTTATTTTTTATTTTTAAATTACGACTCTTTGAAGTATTTTAGATTTTAGGGGAATAATTCGATGCCACTTCTGGGTCTGACGTTGCCTCGGTTAAAAGAGAATTTCCTGAAAAGTATGCGGAGGCGGATTCGACGTCGATTTGCGTGGGATACGGATGTAACTGCAAACTTCGTCGTTCAAATTCTAGAATAGTTTGAGTGGAGGGTTATTCAGTTTGATAATTGTTTTTTTTTGCTGTTTGTATTTGGACTGTATTTTCATAGGGTTTTATACTTACTTAACTTATAGTTTATATTAGATATGATATATTTTTGTAAGACTGTAACAAAAAGTTGATTTATTTTGAAGAAATTTTGAAACTAGATTTTTTCTTGGTTAGACATTAGGTACCACTACCCTAGTAGCAAAGCACACCGTGTGAGAAATTCGACCTCCCGCACCCTGTTGAGTGTGCCAAATTCATCAAAAATTTGCACTTTTTTTATTCGTTCATGTCGGAACATGATGTGATTGCTTCTTTTTTCTTAATCTTTTTGCTAACCTTGGCCAACTTCATCTATATGTCTTCGGTGCAATTCTAATACTCAAATAAATCTGTAACTGTCAGCTATATGTATTGAACTTTTTTTTTAGAAGGCAATTTGAAAAGTAAATACATTTTTGAAGATGCTTGCAGAACAGATTTCAAAATTACTGATTTTGAAAAAATATTTGAGCTACGTCTTCATACGTCGTGTCACTTCCACGAGATTCCAAAGATTCAAGAGGCGCTTAGGGGCTGCAAATTCTATGATGTGTTGCTGCTGGACTTCACATTTTAAACCTGTGCGTTTTCGTTTTCTTTTAAGAAGGTTCAAATTCTGTCAGATTCACAATTCACAATTTCTAGTGTGAATTTATGAGTTATAAATTTATTATTAAAAACAGAAATTGATAAATGGCTCAATTTTGCGTACGCCAATTAACAAGAAAAAAATTTGAAGGTGGAAATGTACCGTGAGAGTATTAAAAACACGATCAAAGACGGCCTTCGATTAAGAATAATTAATTACTTATCCAATAGGGAAGTTTATGAACCTAAATACAAAAATTATAATATAAAAAATATCAACATTTGCTCACACATTGGGTTTACTCCTCATATATTAAAATGGATTATTATAACAATAGCACAACAAGAAGAATACCGTAAAGATGTCCATTTTATCTAGATGTTAGATTTAGAGGGCCAACCCTTCAGAGACCTCAACGAAGCCTGAAGAAAGCCCACGCATTCACGTGCTAAATAAGCATTATGTTAGTATCCTGAAGCATCAGATTTTACGCATATAAAAAATTTGGTAAGTTTAGTTTATGTTTCGATTATATTTTCTTAGTTGTTTTCTTAAAAACCCTGAAATAATAGATACACATAAGTTCCGCTAACAGAACTGAATTTCTACAAATTGCTTTAACACTTTAGCTTAGCCTGGGGAAATGCTGCTTAGTGCCTAAGTTCGACGTCGTTGCGGTGAAACTGGAGTGCTACGATCAATTTTGTCCCTAAGTGAAAATTAGTTTAGAGATCTGTTACCAAAAAAACTGTTGCTCTAGAGCTAATGGTTTTAAAACAATTTGGCTAATTTGTTGTCACGAAAACACGTCATTTATTTTAGAATAATATTAACAATGATGATATACAAAAGTTATACAGATATGTTTGACTGGAGGTTATTGTTATCTTCATATAAAAGGGTTTGTGCTGACATATTGACTGATTCGTCAACGCAGAACCTAAATTATTGGAGCTAGAAACATGAAATTTTTTGTAATGAAAGTCTCCAATAAGAAAGGAGTTTGAGAAATTCCACCTCTAAAGGCGTAAAATAAGGGAGGAAAGTTTATGTGGGAGTCTCTTGAGTGTTTAAGTTAGACGGGTTCACTGGAGGGGGTAATGAACAATATGAACCCTATCAGAGAGTGAAAAATAATGTGTCCAATTTGCGAAATCCACGCAGGCGGAGCTGCAGGTAACATCTATTTTAATTTTATTTATAAAACCCACAATAACACAAAGATGTTTTTCCTTTATTGTAAAGTAGATTGTTAGATTACAGTTCGTAGTTCTTGAGTATCAAATCGTTTAAAAATAGCTTTTTGTGATATATCTATTTGATAAGCAAGGGCTAGTGGAAATCGAACATGTACATATCTCATACATCACGAATGACAGCATTACTACCAGTACAATACCTAATGTATCACCAGCTAGTAGATGGAATTTGGAATGAAGTTCACGAGTGAATCAACCATGTGCGTAATAAAAACATTTGAAAAGACAACAAGCATTTCCCCCGTTGCGTATACAATATAGGATATCTTGTATTTTTAATTACAAAAAGAGATTGTACACGACTAAAGCACATTGAGGGTACGGCAAACTTTACATGCAAAAATTCCGACCCAATAAATAAGTATTAAATGTTTACAATTTTGTCATGGTGTAAGAGTCTCTCTCCATCTTCTGGCATACTTATAGGACGTCCTAATTTGGACCAATAAATAGTCATAACGTGAGTATAAACCGCCTAGCATCCCTTAAGTTCCTCATCGATATATCTACAAAATGTTGGATGAAGTGTATTTATTCGACAAAACGGTGATGGGAGCCAATTGATCAACTAGTAGTACACTGAGTTTTTCGACAATAATTGCGAACATTCGTATGTTCCACGTGAGCTTAGTGGATTGAAAATTACTGGATGTTGAACCGTATATTTCTGCAGATTTAGCGGGTAATTATATTTGTTTGATACTTACTTTTTAGTCATCGTTACCGAATAGACTTCGCTAAAATGTTTCTGTAAGGTCGTGGGAGTAGTGTACTGGAAAAAATGGAGAATGCATAGGTACTTCTATACTAGCTAATATATTTTTTATTTTTTTAACATGTAACTGATTTACTCTGTGTTCATATTTAAGTTATAGAAATATATTTAAATTGCATTATAGATATACTAAGTGACATAAAAAGTGCAACACCCAGGAATAATGACTTTTTCAAGACAATTTTTTTGTGATATATACCACAAAGTATCGATAAAATGTTAATATGTAATGAGTTGCACTATAGTTGGATTCATGTATCTTTTTACACACGTGACTAAAACCTAACGTCCGAACTGATAACTGTTACAGTGGTTCCGGCGAGAGATTGGGATATTTGACATGTAATTTGGCAGCAACCTAACACTATAAAATACACTGAAATTCCTACGCTGTCACTCACAGCTGGCTGTCACTGTCTCTGTTACAAATCTAAAACTACTGAAAGTTCCATTACTAAGGTTAGGCCACTTTTCTGACTCTTATCTCCAGTGCTTCTTTAAGGTGTGTGTCCATTTGAGAGGGTGCTTGCGAAAAATAATTCCAAGATCAGCCTGTAAGGCCATGCTCGGGTTTGCCCTCAACTGGGTAAGCGTATCGCTTGCCCAGAGTTTCTTAAGACTAAAGATGGTATAAAATCAAAACCAGAACTCTCGTGAGAGTTGCTCTCCAGTGGACACGTACCCTAATAAAGATGAATGTTCTAGTAGATAATGTAAAACTTATGTTTTGTAGCGCTTAAGATTAGAATGTTTTTGAAATTTCAAATTTCGCGCGGATGGTACACTTTTCTTAGCGTAAATTTAGTGACTTTTCTGTCACTCAATCTCTTACCGTACGCATTATACTTTGTAGTAATTAGTCAAAAAGATGACAATGTTCATAACGTCAACATGACACAAATGTATAGGCTCAGGCAAGTCTTTTGGTTTCGGTGCTTTCCGATTGGGCCGTGATTTTGTTGGACTGGGAAGCACTCCGAGTCTTTCTTTTCGAGTTTTAATCTTCGAAACCGTTCGGCGAGTAACACTTAGAGCATCTGCAACTCGCTAAAAATTTGAGCGAAATTATTAACCATGAACCTTCAAGTGGTTTTTACTGACTTGTTCTGTACCATTTAATGAGATTAGAGAACCACCGTTTTCCTTCTCAAAAGCAAAATACTCTATAAAGTTGGACCATGTCCTGGGCACGGGAACTCAAAGGTTTGCCCGGCATGTTGTAGACGAAACACGAACAAGAAATAAAATACAAAATAGGACAATGAAACAAGAATCCTAACAACCAACGAACTTTAGGAAGAACTGAATAGAAAACTTGAATAGAACAACGAAAAACTGCGATTAACCATTCTGAGTAAAACCAAAAATGACAGTGACGTTTGATGAAAAATCGATGAATTATTAACAGTCACTAGATTGACTACATCAGTGCCTGTCGCACTATGTGGACGCATTTATTATGTATTTTATCTTTTTGTAATTCAAGGAACTTTGTGGAACAGAATAACTGACGTAGAGCCTAATTTGGACTAATTTCGGTAGACATACTATTTGCCTGGCTCTTCGTTTTTGTAATCCTTAAAACAAACGTTCCTATGGTAGATGCTGTCTGAGCTTGTATGTTACTTTGGTCACGTGTGTCAAAAGATACATGAATCCAACTATACCCCCGTTCCTTAAGCACTCAGCTACTCGCCTTGGCATTGATAAAATTAAATTGTCTATATCAGCTTGAGGTATTGCATTCCAAGCTACCTGAACAGCATCTTGTAGAGAAGCTAAAGGTTGGGGAGGGAGGGTTACCTGGGATATTCTTACACCCATCATATCCCACACATATTCAATGGGCGATAGATCGAGAGATCTCAGAGGCCATGGCAAGGGGTTTACGTGGGAATTTGTAAAAAAGTTCATTGTTGCGCGTGCAATATGGGCTGGAAAAAAGCTTCTGGAAGCTCTTGAATGTATGGTAACAGAGATGGTCGAAGAATATCGTCAATGTAACGAACGGCTGTCATGTTGCCCCTAACAATAAGACTAAGGGTGACCAGCTACCTTACGCAATGGCGCCTCATACCATTACCCCTACAGTCCGGTGTACATGTCTTTCGACAAACTCCATATGCTGCCGTTCTCCTCTCCTTCTTCTCACCCATTTACAACCATCATGGGTTCCTAAACAGAAGCGAAATTCGTCGCTGAAGATGACGTTCTCTACACCATTCTAGCCCCTGACTTTTGTGCTCTAGAGTCAACGGCAACACTAGCTATGGACGGCAACTCCGTAGTCCGAATTCTTGGATACCATGATAGACAGCTGTTGTATGCCTTGTACGTCCAGTACCTCCACGACATGTTTTCCTTCCTCCAAATCCGTAAAAGAGTTGAGGGGTCGTGTTTCAAAATTCGACCAATTTCGCGGAAAGACTTTCCCGCTTTTCTCATGATAACTATTGGGCCTCGCTCAAATGCTTCAGATTGGTAGTACTGTTGAAGTCTTCGTAAAACAAACATAAGTTGATGGCAAATGTGTTGCTAATAAAGTAATAAACAATATTCGCTTAAGAAAATCAAAAGAAAAGACCTCAAAAAGACGGTAACTATATTTGATAGAATTATGAAAACTTTATCATACGTTGTTTTATTGATATCAAGTTCGTATACCGAATTTAAGCAAAATATTTCAACCCCTTCTAGGTGTTGCACGTTTTATATCACTTAATAGTATATGTATTTAACATGTGTGTCAGTTATTATGTGCGATTGTTATTTAAATTTTTTGATACGATGTACCCCTCTATGTAAAAATACACTTAATAACCTTTACTTTCTTTAATAAATCATGTAAACGACAGTTATCTGTTGCCGAATAGTTTCTTAGCATTAAATAGGGACCACAAAATTGGTTTTATTTTTGTTCACATAAAAAACATAAGTAAGATTAATTTAAAAAATATGTGGGCTGCAAGGGTTTGTAGCATTTATGATCGGTGATTAAAACTGGCGTGAGTAAAACTCAACAATTTATTTCTTAGTAACTCAAATTTACACGACTAATTCCACAGCGATTATTTATTGCAAAATAACTCCGGCGCAACTTGACTGGATTCTCAACATTCACTGGACTCGACTCGTTGGCTCTACTTAAACCCATACTTCCTTCTTGAGGTTCCGTGATCGAAGTTTCTTTTGAATACTCATCTTGACTTCCAGTTCCAGGCTTTTCTTTAGCGAGCGCCGCTTGGCCGCCGTCACCGACGATGAATAACCCATCATCGCCACACATACTAGAAAACCCATAGGCATTGTACCGGGGTGGCGTATGGGTTTATTTCGTAACACTGCCCCCTCCTTAGTCTGATCGTCATAGATATATAATAGACAATCTTCATTTTCGTCTTCGGCCCTCGTCGAATTCTGTAAACGGCATCGTCATGACAACATATGGGCCTTCCCAGTCTGGTGACAACTTCGGGCAACGACTATTCCTTCTTCGGGGGTTATCAAGCCATACCAAATCTTCTGCCTGGAACCCTTTTGAGTTGTCCCTAAGACTGTACCCATGCAACACAAACTATAACAGTTATATAACAAAAAACTACCAGAGTTATATCTCACATTTATATTGCTGTTACGTTTATGTAACGCAACAAAATTATAACAAAGTTTGCTTGGCGTTACAAAAATGTAACACTGCAGTTATATAAGATCAGAGTAATAATGTTATATAAACACTGTTATGATGTCGTTATGTTTCAGTTATATAAGAAGAATTTAACAAAATTTGTTGCCGGCATATAACACTGTTATGGAGCAGCAACATTACATAAGTATAACAGTATTATATAACACTGTGATGGTGACGTTATGTTGCAGTTATATAAAAAAATATAAGAAAATTTGTTGTTATATAACACTGTTATAGTGCAGTCGGATCACATAAGTGTAACAGTGTTATAAAATACAGTTATCGTACGTTATGTTGCAATTATATACGAAAAATATAACAAAATTTGTTATTATGTCATAAGACTGTTAAAGTACAGTTACATTACATAAGTACAGCAGTATTATATAACACTGTGATGGTAACGTTGTGTTGGAATTAAATATGAAAGTTATAAAAAAAATTGTTGTTATTATGTACACTATAAGCACAAGTAAAAAAAGTAAAAACGCGCAACGAGATCCATGCAGCCCCTCTGCCTTGACGTAGAGGGAGTATAGGGAAATATAACACTCAGAGCCCTCTTATGGATCCTCCTATCACTCGATTCCAACCGCTACCTACTTTAACCCCTACCAGGTGGCGCAGCACATTTAATTTCCCACACAGTTTTCGTCCAGTACCCTGATAAAGGCTACTCAGCCAGTGTCACTGCATGGCGTTTGGAACGCAGGAATAATTGCTGACACAGGTGGAGAAGTGTGTTCCGAAGGAACATGGACAGTGTATTTCATATGGTCTTAAACGTGAAGGCACTCAAGGCAGAAATTCCACCAGAGGCCAGAGTTTTCAAGCGAAAAACGGGGTATCATTCCAATTCCACTAAATAAAATCATGTTAAGCAACGTGCTTTAACCTTGAGCAAAGTTGAGCAATACCGGTAATCTAATTTAAAATGATATAGCAAGAATATAACAAAAGTATAACAAAGTTGTATAAGTTGAATATAAGTCCAATTTCCGCTTCAAGCAACTATAACGACGACATAACGGTTCATTAACATAACGTCTCTATAGACGTTCTATGGATGTTATGTTTTTGCTAATTATCCTATTTTATAACTGTTACAGTTCAGTTACATTTAAAAAATGCATCATATGTTTAACAGTTATGTTACGGTTACATAATATTTGCAGAACGTTAGTGTAACAAAATTATATAACTGTATTGTCGTTAAATTAGTTTGAGGCGGAAATTGGAATATAGTCGTTAGGTTGATGTTATGATAGTGTTATATAATCTGTTACATCTTTTGTAAAAGTATTATGTTGTCGTTATAGTTTTGTGTTTGCTGGGTAACGTGTCTTCATTCTACCACTACCCACTCTACTTTTGGGGTGCAAAATTTCGTGAACGCTTGGCAGTGTCTCCTGTAAACCATCGTCGTAGCCTTTGACATTCTTGCTGTACTTGTTTCCTTCTTCAGTCACTGGGAGGGGGCTCCCTATATCTCCCGCAGTTCTTCCGATGATCTGTGATTGCATCTGCCCTGTCTCCTTAATCTTACGTCTTTTAACCGCCGCACAGGTCCTACACTTCTTGCATCAGCTCTCGACGTCTTCCCGGCAACGGACTACCTTCGTTGTGTATTTCTTGAAGTACTTCCTTGGTTCGAATAGCCGGAACCACCAATTGCATAGTAACATGACTTTCCCAGGCTCGCTTAAGCAATCCGTTCTTGACACGCAAAGAGTCTCATTGAGCCTTGAAAGAAGGTGACTCGTCTGATATTTCCGACCAGCCAGGCCGTTCTATCTCATCTTTTTGCTATCTGAAGAGCGGCCAAATATCCTCGTCTTCCTCCTGGTGCTTTCTACACAGAACTGTAGTCCATCCATCATCTTCTACGACTGCTTTCCTCCTGTGGTTGAACCGTGCTTTGGGTCGCTCAACCTCGTCGCAGTTCTGATAAGCGATCAATCTTGCAGGCTTCGCTTCAATACAACGCTGATTCAGCTTGAACTATTCATTTCCAAGACGTAGGACTTCCTTCCCTCACTGTCATTGTCAGTTCATGGCGGCTAATCAAATCCATCCCAAAATGAAGTTATCTTCCATGCTAGCAAACGAGAGTCCGATGTCTTATTCTTAGCTGACCAATGCCAATTTCTATCGATACTTCGCCCATGATCGGCGTCGACTCTCCAGGTACAGTTTTCAATTTGATTGTTTCGGGTATAGGTTCAACATCTCAGCTCTCAACGAGTTCTTTACGTACTATCCTCAGCACCAATATCAATGGTGATTGCTGCTGGATTTTTATAAATCTTCCCGGTAGAAGACGACTACCTCTGGTGAAACCTCTTATTTTCACTTCAGCAGCGAACCCATTCCTAGAGTACTGGCTTCTTTTGGAGATCGGTGACATCTCTGTTGTGGGCCATACCTATAGATTCCATGCTTTGCTTACGAGACATATCATTCTTCCGTCGTTGGAAGAGGCCACCTATATGCTGTAACAATTTTTCTAGCAGCTTCTCTATCTTGTTGTTTTTTTCTTTCTCTGTTTTTGCTACACTGACTTTGTACGCACGAATCAAGAGTACCTTGATAGTTGTAAGATCTTCTTAACTTCAACGTCGCGAATCCATTTACGAAGTTTCTGTAGCAAGCCTCTCTTGAAAACTTGGTGATCCGTCTGAGTATGCAAGACGCAAGACGTACCAGTCTCTTGACACCTGCTTCAAATTCTTGAAAGGATTCTCCAACTTTCTGGGTTTTTGTCTCCACTTGCGTTGCAAAAACCTGTCTCAAATGTTCATTCCCAAGTCGAAGTTCCAGAGCAGCACTTAGGGCACTATATCTGTCTATCTTCTTTAGGAAAAGTTTGGAGTACTATCTCAGCGCTTCGCAAAGCTATCACCAAAGCTGTAACTTTTTGTTCTTCTTCCCAGAGATTTGTCGTCGCTGCTGTTTCGAACTGCTTCTTGTATGATGACCAAGGTGTCTGACCATCATAAGTGGGTGGCTGAATTGTTCTGTGAGACATCATCACATTGCATGGACTGGTTGTTGTTGCACTTCTCATTATCTTTTCGAATTTCTTCATTTTGTTCTTCATCCTATCTTCTATACATTCCACTGATTTTTCTAACTCACTCTTTAACTGATGCTCCATTGATGCCACATTTCGTCCGACAATATTTTCCATAACTTTAATTTGTTCTTTAATTTCGGCTGTTACATTCTTGTTTGCTTCCACTTCCCTTTAGAATTAAGTCTCGATAGGCATAAATTCTTCCGAATTCTTTTCCAATCTGCCCGGAAGTCGTCGTTAAACCAGTTATTAATCTCAAATCTCACTTCCGACACCAGTGTTACGATGATCGGTTATTAAAATTGGCGTGGGTAAAACTCAACAATTTATTTTTTATTGTAACTCAAATTTACACGACTAATTACACAGCGATTATAAACAAAATAATTCCGGCGCAACTTTACTGGTTTTTCAACGATTAATAAAATATATTAATTAATCCATATATTATTATTGCCAATAGAATTTCTAATTTGTTTAATTACCTGTAAATTAAAAAATTATGTTAAAAGTTTTTAAATAAAAATTCTAGTGCTCACCATATCGTAATCTTTTGGTAAATATTTTTTTCTCACAGTGCTTTCTGAGGGTAATGCCTTCCTGTATATTTATGCATAAAATGTTTTAAACTCAGGACAACTAACTTTATTCCATGGAATATTTGCTGCGGTAAATGCCCTACATAAATCGGTGCAAAATTGCGTAAAATCATTGTCGGAACTAATGTTTAATAAAGTCTGTGTACTGGATTTATTCTCGTTCTTTTTATGTGCATTTAGTGTGCATTTTTTTTCACACTTAAACTAGGAAAGAAAAATGTGAACATAATTCAAGCTTCAGTATTTTAAATGTTTACTTACAACTTTTCCACACACTTTGCAGAATAACTCACTGTCTTTGGTTGAAGGAGGAAATTGAAAATTAGTGTCCAAATTATTCCCTAACCAAATTTGATTTTATCTTTCATAGATGATTTTACCTTAGGCATTTTGAGGATTCTTTACTGTATGCACAAAAATAAAAACCGGCCCAGCACACTCACTAACACGCAAAGACACTCACTATCACTAACAATAAACTTCTAAAATAAAATGCTTTTTCAGAGATTCACTTCCTTCCGGCTATAATCTAAATGAAATGCAGCCAGCGTTGTCAGTTGGGGACACCAACCCGTATCATTAAACTCAAGGGACACCCATTTTTAAACAATCTGCCAGCCAAAACAATGAATTGACGGAAAATCTTTATTGTGCAAGCACGTCCGCTTCGTTGGTCGTGGAATCCTATTTTAAGCTTTTAAAATTTACAATTAGATGTTTAATTAACACTTTAGGTCTCCCAACGGTAAATTAGGCATTTTAGGTAGTAATAAATGGGCATTAAATAAACAGAATTTTTTAAATTCGAAAAAATATATAGATTTCGCTGGACTGCCTGAAGTAGATATAAAAAGGCAAAAAACCTAAGATCCGAAGCCTACTTATAATTTAAACATTTCAAAGTTGTCAATCATTTGTAAAGTTGTGACTTAAACTTAAGGTGGAGCTCCATCTTCCAATCCTGTCTACATTAATGCGATCAAAAATAGAAATTTATTTATTAGGAATTTAAGTGATATTTTATGTGACGGAGTATGGACGATTAAAGGCCGAGTGATAGCGAGGCAAATTAAATCTATTTCAGTCAGATGAAGTCACTCCGAATGAAATACAATATTTTATTTTCAAACGCTTAATATCCTTGCTTCGTTAACAAAGTAATCATTCGTCCAATGGACTCGATTAATTGGCTTAATCTCAGGAAGTAAAAACTATTTAGCATTGACTTAACCATGGTCATTATCGCTGAAACCACGATGATTTTCACAAAAACGCATTCTGTTTATATTCTGACCGAATATAAGTAGGACGCTGCTCAAATACCCTGTCATAGAAATGAGACTTATTAAACCCTGGTTAACCAGTCTAACAAGTGCCATTTATATGACATTTGAAAATAAACAAGATTTTCAAGCTTATTTTGAAAAATGTAGCATTTTAGTCCAATTTTTAACAGTATTCTTTAGGGATAGTACAAGTTTTTTTTTACAGAAAAAATGGGTTTGCTTATATGTGAACCACTGCATATTTTTCTTAATACTACTCAAAATATTAAACAGAATAAAAAAACACAAAATTGGTTAAAATTATATATTTATCAAAACACAAAAGCAACAAACAAAAGCTCAACAAAAATGTAAAAGAAACAGTAATAAAATAACATTTTACACTCTACGATAACGTACACTTTAATATCATATTACCACTACTCAAGATTTTTTAATGAAATTTCAAGTGGCGCTAAACGTGTGTCATTTGCAGATGTTGGAAGACAAGAAGTTTTAACAGTTATTGTACTCGTTCTGGGGCTCACCTTTCTCCCTGTTCTTCGCGCCCGGATATTAAAAACTCCATAAACCACCGGATTCATGCAAGAATTTGTACAAGCGAACAAGAACAGTCCTCTTTGTACTCTCTGGTCCACTTTCAGCGCCGATGTTTTGTCCAGCCAGTACCTATGAACAAAAAAGACAATAAATGATTGCTTTCGTCGCAATTTTTTTGCAAACCTTGCTTGTGTCATTATTTAACGTCATGTCTAGTGAGTTGTAAAACTGCTTTGTTATTGTGTATGGGATAAAAGAAGGGATCTCAAGGACTCTCGTTAAGGAGGATCTCTAGGGACAATGCATACAAACAAATCTGTCAGTCTAGGGTCGAGTGGTAATCATATTCTCGATTATTATACGTCACGTGTGGTGCTTGTTGTTGGACGAGCCTATCGATAAATTCTCTAGATTTCGTAGTAAGGGCTAAATTTACGTTACTTAACTTGGTAATAAGCGTTAAAAGGGATCAAGTGAGCTCAAAGGTAAATTTAGTTCCTGTATCGATAAATTCTTGGAAATTTATTAGTACGCTTGAACTAATTTGCTTATTGGAGCTTAATACAGGTAAAATCAGTATGATGGGACGGAAGCGTATTACGTGGAACATTTATATGTATTTTTTTAACCCCAGAGTGTTTTTGTTAATACAAAACTAAAAGTATATTTTGGATATTGACAAACAATTTCTACTCTGAACAGAATGATTTCGTTTTTATTTTTTTATAAATTAGACAGATTGCTGCTTTAGATGCAAATCTAAAAAGAATAGTTACACCCACAGAAAAAGTGTTTTTTGAATCTTGTTATATCAATATGCTAAAAAAAATACATTCGCCTTCGAAAAGTTTAACAGACTGAAAAATTGGTTGAAGCTTATTTCGACAGAACTTCCCTCTCCCCTAAAGCACAGTCTAGCGAATCTTGTTTCTTCGAAAATTTGTAAAATTTGATTTTGCCACATTTTACTTATGAGAAACTCTGTAGATAAACTAATGCAGACATGTAGACACGAATCATGTTCATATTGCAAGTCCGAAGTCGTAATCTTTAATCGTCGCTTTCACCATCGCCCATAAAAGATTGTTATACAGTCTAGATTTTTTACGAAAATTATTTTGATGTCGAGGGTAAAAAATTAAGGCGGATTCATAAATCAGGATTATAAGATGTAGGTTATAAAATTTAAATGGTGTTAACTAAAAAAAAAAAAACGTCATCGAATTGTTGGTGGGGATAATTAGACAAAAGATTAACCACGGCCCACCCGTCCCGATCACAATTGTGATGAATTTTCCATTGGTTGTTAGACCGAGGGGCGGAGCATAATTGCAAAATACATATTTCCCTACAAAAATTTTACATTTTGTACTTGTTTTAAGTTTCTTGTTGTGAAAAGAAGGCAACGTATGATAAAAAAAGTAAAATATAAACCCCGCCCACCCACCCTATCTCATTTGTGATGATTTATTTTTTATTCGTCGTGTGAGTCGGTAGGCAAAGCTTCATTGCAAAATGCTTATTTTTTTTTATAAGAAAATGCTATGTAAAACATGTTCTTCTTAAGTAATCGTATTCTTTAAAGAAAATTATACGTTTTGAGTAAAAAGAAAAGCGAAAGATTAAGCCCCAGCCAGCCGGATCTTAATTCTAATGAGTTTTTCATTCCTAAGTAGACTGAGGGGCGGAGTTTAATTGCAAAAGCCATATTCCTCTACAAAATTTTACCCTTTCAAAACATATTTCACAGGGTAATTCCTTGTGGAGAAATGAGAATTTTGCAACTAAGTTTCGCCCCTCGGCTCACAATGAATAAAAAAATCGTCACAATTGAGAGGGGGCGGGTGGGTGGGGCTTGTATTTTGTCCATTTGTTCTTAATATACGAAGTCATCTTTTCCCAACAAGAAACTGAAAACAAATTTAACTATCGTATTTTGTTTAAAGAAAACTATATATTAAGAAAAAAAAAGATTAACGACGGCCTACTCGTCCCGATCACAATTGTGATGAAATTTCTAATGGTTGTTAGACCGAGGGGCGGAGCGTAATTGCAAAATATATATTTCCCTACAAAAATTTTACATTTTGTACTTGTTTTAAGTTTCTTGTTGTGAAAAAAAGGCAACGTATGATAAAAAGAGCAAAATATAAACCCCGCCCACCCACCCTATCTCAGTTGTGATGATTTTTTTATTCGTCGTGCGATTCGGGAGTCAAAGCTTAATTGCAAAGTGCTTATTTTTTATAAGACAATCTATGTAAAACATGTTCTTAAGTAAACGTGTTCTTTAAAGAAAACTACACGTTTTGAGTAAAAAAAAGCCAAAGATTAAGCTCCACCCAACCGGATCTTAATTCTGATGAGTTTTTCATTCGTAATTAGACTGAGGGGCGGAGTTAAATTGCAAAATCCATATTCCTCTATAAAATTTTAGCCTTTGAAAACATATTTTTCATGGTAATTCCTGGTAGAGAAACGAGGATTTTGCAACTAAGCTTCGCCCCTCGGCTCACGATAAATAAAAAAATCATCACAATTGAGAGGGGGTGGGTGGGCGGGGCTTATATTTTGTCCATTTGTTCTTAATATACGAAGTCTTTTTTTTCCAACAAGAAATTGAAAACATTTTTCCAACAAGAAACTGAAAACAAGTTTAACTATCGTATTGTTCAAAGAAATCTATACATATTAAGAAAAAAAAAGATTAAGTACAGCCCACCCGTCCCGATCTCAGTTGTGATGAATTTTCCATTCGTTATTACACCGAGGGGCGGAGCGTAATTGCAAAATACAGATTTCCCTACCAAAATTTTACATTTTGAACATGTTTTAAGTTGCTTGGTGTGAAAAGAAGGCAACGTATGATAAAAGGAGCAAAATATAAACCCCGCCCCCCACCCCGTCTCAATTGTGATGATTTTTTTTTATTCGTCATGAGTCGGGAGGCGAAGTTTAATTACAAAATGCTAATTTTTTATAAAAAAAATTGTTAGGTAAAACATGTTAAGTAATCGTGTTCTTGACAGAAAACCACGTTTGGAGTAAAAAAAGACAAAGATTAAGCATTTTTACCATTTTAGACATGTTTTAAGTTTCTGGTCGAAATAACTTTCGATATATTAAGAAAAAAAAGGTAAAATATAAACACCGCCCACCCGCCCTATCCCAGTTGTGATTATTTTTTCTATTCGTCGTGAACCGGGGGGGCGCATCTTAATTGCAAAATTCATATTTCTCTACAAAAATTTACCATTTTGAATCTTGTTATGAAAAGAAGATTACATATATTTAAAAAAAAACAAAAGGCTAAATATACGCCCCGCCCACCCGCCCTATCGCAGTTGTGATGATTTTTTTTACTCGTCGTGAACCGGGGGGCGGAGCTTAATTGCAAAATTCGTATTTCTTTACAAAAATTTACCATTTTGAACATGCTCTAAGTTTCTTATTATAAAAAGAAGATTACATTAAATATAGTTAAAAAAAAACAAGGCTAAATATAAGACCCGCCCCCCCGCCCTATCTTAATTGTGTTGATTTTTTTTTATCGCCAAGACCCAAAGGAGAGGAATTTAATTGCAAAGTTGGTATTATTTCTTTATAAGAAATTACCATGTAAAACATGTTTTGAGTATCGTTTTATTCAAAGAATACTATGTATATTAAGAAAAAATTAAAGCCAAAGATTAAACTCCATCCATACCTGCTCTGATCTAAATAGTAATAAAGTTTTTATTAGTTGGCAGACCTAGGGGCAGAGCCTAATTGTAAAATCCGACGTGTCCTTACAAAAATTTACCATTTTAAACGTGTTTTGAGTTTCTAAGAAAAAAAATCATCACAATTGAGATGGGGTGGGTGGGCGGGGTTTATATTTTGCCTTTTTGTTTTAATATGTGCAGACTTCTCTTGACAACATCAAACTTAAAACATGTTTAAAATGAAAAACTTTTATAAGAAAATATCGATTTTTTAGGCTCCACCCCATAATTGCAAAATCCATATTTCCTTGCACAAATGTACCATTTTAACCATGTTTTAACTTTCTTGTTGTGAAAATATGACTACATATGTTAAGAAAAAAAAAGGCACACAAACGATAGACAAAAGATAGGCTGGCAAACAGGCAGACGGAAAAGGGAGACCTAGTTTTTTTAGTCTATGGGTCATGAAACCTCGCGAAAACATGAAAGTAGTCTCCAACCCAATAGACCGCATTACAATAATTTCCTTATTAACTTGATGACTTTTGAAGTTGACGACCTGATATCTAATTGAATGACATTTAATCAAGTGTCTGCGTAATCAGTTTAAATGTTAAAAACTTTTTTTTAATCTCGTCTGTGAAGTTTATGAGATTGTTCAAACAGTGGTTAAATAAAACTTTACTGAGGGGGATATTGCATGTGCTTCCGTAATATCTTTTATTTTTAACGGAGTTAAATAAAGCTTTTGATGTGTTTTGTCTCTTGCTAAGCATCCCTACAAACAAGTTACCCTTGGTTAAATAAAACTCCAGACACCTGAGAAAAACATTACGCGTCTCGTATTTTATTTTACAAGCGACATCTCACTGTCATTGTTTTCCTAATTATGTAGAACAAGAACGAGTTGTTTTCTCGTTAAATTAAATTAGGTATTTTTTTTTTAATTCTAAATAACACTGAATCATTACAGAAGTGAAGAAAATTTTCATTTTACTAAGGCAAAAATGTGAAGAGTGTTGTTAATATTCGAAATATTTGTTGGAAAAACACCGTACAAATGTAATAGATTAATAAGCTTAACAGAGTAATCAACTTTTTATTTTATTCTACCTTCCAAACCATAATGCACAGTTTTAAAATAACTTGAATTATTTTATTTTGCTTGTTAATCTTACTGTAGCTCAAGAAATTTAAATATAGAACAGCAAAAAATAAATATCAAGAACAAAAAATGTAATTGTTAAATTTACCTTATTTTATGCGGATCTACACAAATTCTTTTTCATACAATAAAATTCTTCTAAAAATTGTAAAATTATGTGCAGACTCGTAAAGTCAAAATTTTAATTAATGAAATACACGAAACTTGACGTATGGATCAATTACAATTAATTTTCTGTAAATAATTGTTGATTTATCGCTCTGCTTGATTAGATGTTCTTATAAATTTGTATGTGTGAAATATCTCCATTAACTTCGTTCACCACAGCATTCTTATTAGAAAGATAAAGTGTAGTTATAATCAAGTAAATTAGCGTAATAATTACTTTATTCATACAACATGTCGTTACAGCTAAAATTAGTTCATTAAAATAGACCAGATTGAGCTCTTTTCTCCATTGAAACAAATGGAACTAACTTTAATTTACCATTACTTGATTCATTGTGTACATATAAATGAGCCGTCTATATTCCACCAGCATAAATAGACATTATTATGAAAATGAAGTTATGACCAGAATAGAAAAGAGAATTACCCTTGGCTTCAAAGGATATAACAAAGATACACGTTAGCAAAACTTGTACCCAAACACTTCCTAATTCCAACACAATAAAATCTGAAGTTAGAACTGACCCCGGTAAACTGGTCCATATACTAACACTGAATTAGTTTATAATAAACAAACGATAAATTCGTTAATAGTGATTTTAATAATGAGAATCTGATGAACGGCGTTTATGTGAATTAGTGAACGATCGTATATTGTAGGCTGTAAAAAAACTCATGATGAAGTAAAAGAACTTTACAATGACGCATGAAAGCATAAGTGTATACTCTGTTGGTTATTACCAGTAATTCCCCTGAGCATAGTTATATTCACAATTGAAATGATATTTAACTGCACACATTATATCCAAGACCGTATTAACGATAATTGCACTCGTTGTAACACTTATAAGGGTTGTAACTTCTTTGTTACGTTCACTTAAAATTTATTGCCGTCATATATAATTCTCCTCACTTTACTTTTCAAAGATTAATCAACATTCATTGCCATTTCCATATTATATTATGGTGGGTTTAATAATACTTTATTCCCAACAGGTTAGTTTTAGTTAGATCAGTTGTTGGAAACACTTGAACAGTGGATGTAGATCACAAAAAACAAAAACAAAAAAAAAATGTTCCGTAAACATTATATACTACGACTTTAAAGAGATCCATATTATTTATAACAGAAACTTCAGCTATTTTGTTAAATTATTCACAGATTAATTGAACTGACTGGAATTTTTACTTAAATTTTTGATTGCTTTCATTTATTTAGTGTTAATTTGTCCAGCAGGACACTACTTAGGTACACACATCAAATTAAAATAGTCAATTTTGACGCTCAGTTACGAAAGCAAAACAATCAATTTAGATAAATGGAATAAGAAAGGTGAACAATTACCCACGGTTGTCAGATTTATCTTGAACAATTGTTAAGTTTTTTTGTAACATTATGAAACGAAGAAAACTAGTGACCAAGACATGATACTTCCAAAATTATTTTGAGAAATGAAAATGCAATTAGTTTCATGTAAGTAGGTGCTCAATACTAAATGTGAATTAAAATATGGACAAATATCTGAAAGAAAGATTTAACATTTTGGTCTCAGGATTTTTAAAATTAATTGTTACTGTTCGACTCGTAGATCAATGTCGTATGAAAAAAGAATAAAAGAGTGCGTCGACCCAGGGATGCAAGGATGGAGTTTTAACTCTGTGTTGTCAGTTTATATAGATTGAATACGTGTACGGGGCGAAGTCATTAATTTTTTCTTAAAAAAATGGTGTAAAGTTGTTTCGACAGAACTTCCCCCGCATCTCCACAATTTACAATATGAAATATAACGATTTTGTAGAATTTCAATATTCACCACCATTTGCACCAGTTATTTTCGTCTTCATTTTCTGCTCCTCTGTGTTCAGTTTAGATTTCGGTCAGGTGGCAGCAACATCGGAGCTCCGTTTTGGCTTAAAAGTGGCACGTGTTCGCGAATTTCTAATTTATTGTTAACAAATATCAATGAAAATGTGTTGCGTTAGTGCTGTGGACACGAACGAAATAATTTTCCGAAAAGTCCGGAGAACTGTGAGTACGATTTCAGTTTCATTTTCTTTGGTTTCTGTGATTCGTTCACTCGACAATGTTTAAATTTTGGGGAAATTTTCAAAACGATTGAAGTTGGCGGTCAACGCTATAAATTTTCACGATATAATTAAATAATATTAAACGTAATATTAATATTATTTATAATGTTTAATTATGATAAGTATTAATATCTGATAATTAAACCGGAAACCGTTTTAGTAAAAACACGAAGTTATTAAAAATAAATCAATTTGTTTAAATATTGTTAAATTAACCCGGAAAATCTGCAATTTCTCGGACAAAGTATGAAAAATAGTTTTTGCAATCTCATCCTCACGTACGATGACGTCATTGTCACGTGAGCTACCTGAGCAAAGGTCACATTTTTCGGTCCTCTGTGTTTAGTTTTGATTTCGGTTTGATGGCGGCAAGATCAGCGTTTAGGCTTAAATGTAGACTTCTTTTCTCGAATTTCTAATTTATTATTAATAAATATTAGTGAAAATGTGTTGTATTAGTACTGTGAACACGAACAAAAACAGATATTTTTCCGAAAAGGACCAAAAACTGGGTAAGTAAGACTTCAGTTTTAATTTATCAGGTTCCTTGATTCGTTTACTCGACAATGTTTAAATTTTGAAGAAAATAATTAAATAAAATTTAGACATAATTAATATTATTTATAATGTTCACATATGGTAAGCAATAATATGTGATAATTAAACTGAAAACCGTTTTACTAAAAACTATTGTATTAAAAACAAATCAATTCGTTTAAATATTGTTAAGTTAACCCTGAAAATGTCTAATTTCCCGGCCAAAATATGAAAAATATTTTTTGCAATCTCATCGTGATGTACGATGACGTCACAATCACGTGAGCTACCTGTCCAAAGTTCACGTTTTTCGATCCTTTGTGTTCAGTATTAATTTCTGTTTGATAGCGGCAAGATCGTCGCGTCCTTTTGGCGTAAAAGTAGAGCGCTTTCGTGAATTTCTAATTTATTATTAATAAACATTAGGGAAAATATGTCGTCTTAGTGTTGTGAACTCGAGAAAAAATTGATATTTTTCCGAAAAGGACCGAAAACAGGGTAAGCACGACTTCAGTTTTAATTTATCAGGTTCCGTGATTCGTTTACTCGACAAAGTTTAAATTTTGGGGAAATTTTCCAAAGAATTGAGGTTGGTTGGTCAAAGCTATACATTTTCGCGATACAGTTAAATAATATTTAAACATCATTAATATTATTTATAACGTTTAAATATGGTAAGTATTAATATATGTTAATTAAACTTAAAGCCGTTTTCCTAAAAACACGAAGTTATTAAAACAAATCACTTTGTTTAAACATTGTTAAACTAACCCCGAAAATATGCAATTTCGCGGTCAAAATATGAAAAATAATTTTTGCAATCTCACTGTGACGTACGATCACCTCACCGTCACGTGAGCTACCTGAGCAAAGGTCACATTTTTCGGCCCTTTATGTTCAGTTTAGATTTCGATCTGATGGCAGCAACATCGGAGCTCCGGTTAGGCTTAAAAGTAGGGCTCTTTTCGCGAATTTATAATTTATTATTGATAAATATTAGTGACAACGTGTTGTCTTAGTGAACACGAAAGAAAATGGATATTTTCTTCAGTTTTAATTTATCGCCTTCCGTGACTCGTTTACTCGATAATGTTTAAATTTTGGGGTAATTTTCGAAACGATTGAAGTTGGTCGGTCAAAGCTATAAATTTTCACAATATAATAAGCTGATAATTCACAAAATACCGTATCCATCATTTTTAAAGTCCGTGTCTCCGGCTTTAGAGCACCCCGGCGTTGCCTTCCCCGGAGAGGGAGCTGGCGTTCGAGCGAAGGCGCCACCCCGGCGGCGTGAAAGTCGCCGCATAAGCTTGGTCGACCAGACGTGTTTCTGATATCAGCGATACTAGTCGACCCAAAGCTTGGCACCCAAGTACGCCGCCACCACACGTTATCGGCGAGATTCCAGACCGTCTCCGGAATCTCGTCGCAAAAAACCGGGATGCAGACAGACAGACAGACATATGAACAAACAGACGGACAGACAGATGGAAGAGACCTATTTTTTCGTACTCTAGAGGTCATGAAACATCTCGCGGATTCTAACATTTCGGTACCAAGGGACTGATCTACTGCTACAGGGTATTCAGGACTGTTTGTGGAACAAAGAATAAGTAATAAAAAAAATTCTTCTGTCCAAACGTAGAATAAGAGCCCTTGAAACTTTAATCTTTTCGAAATTTCACGATATTTTAATGCACTATTTTGTGTTTGGTACCTGAAATCGATGAGATTTTCATTATTCAAAATAATTTTCTAGGTATCTTGTCTTAATTTATCGTATTCTTCATTTTATAATGTAACAAGAATCTTAAAAATTGTTTAGGATGCATCTGACAACCGTGGATAATTTTTCACGTTTTTTGATCCATCTATCTAAATCTACATTTTTCTCCAACCGTCATAAAAGCATGACGTTTTTTGACTGTCAGGGATCTCTAAGGTTAACGTTTTCTTTACTGAGATAATAAAAGACGGGATCCTAGAAACAAACAAGTCATTTTTTATCTTAGGAGCTAAAGTGTTACTTTTACTTTTAATGTTTGAAAATTTTCCATGACTACATCGAAATAGGCTACTTTATTTTCCAACGAATTTTTGGTTAATTTTAATTGTTCAAAAGCAAAAACGAAATAGTTTCGTGATTGCGGTTGGAGAAAAAATAGTATATATTATTCGGTTCTAAAGTGTCTTTTTTTGCCTCGCAATAATTGCTTTCGCTCGGCTACGCTTCGCTCCGCCTCGCAATAGAAATCATTGCTCGTCAAAAAAAGATACACTTTAGAACCTAATAATGTAATATACTATTTGTTTTTATAAGTGAGCGTCAAATTGAAGTAGGATTTTTTTATGATTTTTCTCGAACTTAGACTTGTGAACTTAACAATGTACCGTTGAGTTGATGCGGCATTTTTTGAACACCTGTATATATGAAAAACTATTTGTAAGCACGTACCTAGTATATTTTACGACATAGCTTTATTTCATTTATTGAGATGAGGTCTGAATAGAGGATGAATACCTAAATGTCAAGTCCTGTTACTGTAACCTTTAATTAAATGTCATTTTTTTAGTAAAACTTAAAACAAATATTGTGTATGCCCTGAATCTTAAAGTGTACGTAAAATTTTAGATTAATCGGTATCATGGATCAAATATCCATTCTCTTCAAATTATTTTCAACATGAATTTACGACGACAAGGAAGAATGTCAAGAGGTTATTCGATGCTCAAAAGTTTTTCTAAACGTACATCGTACCCACGACTGTATGCCGCTTATCACGTTGAAAGTCACCTTCTTTGTGGAGTTTGATCAAAAGCTTTTTGTATCAAACATCAAGCGCCGAAGTCTGTCTATTGTTCCTGATTCTTTCCGTAATTACAGCACTTTATAAAAGAAAAACAATTTAATTTTAAGATACAAACGGGATTTGAAGTAAAATTAAAATATTCTGTTTCTATCAACTTTCCGCAAAATCTGTAAGTTCTGATATAAAAAATAATAAAAGTTTTATATTTTTTCAAGTATCCTTTAGTTACCCACTTCTTGTAAATTTTTAGCTCCACATTGGTGACAATTTTTTGTTGTACGTTATTTTTTGTAACGAAAATAATCCTCTGTACTCTCCCATACACACGTCAGCTTAAAACCTTTATCGTCGTAATAATACAAAATAAAATTCATTTGTTTGAAAATTTAACATTAACTTAATTTCAAGAGTTCAGTAGTTAAACTCAAGCCAAAACTCTCCATTCTAAATAGTCTGTAAATCTGTAGTTTACTGTTCTCACTAAAAAATTAAAACTTTTGTGTTTAACATTAAGTAAATTAATTTTTACCAGTAATTAATTCACGTAGAAATCTTTTTCGTGTCCTCATTTACCGTACAACAAAGTTGAATGCTTAGTTATCAGTTGCGCCTTTCTGATTCCGAACAATTGGATTAGATTACCCGGAGTTTGAATGCTTCGTATCTCTTATTGTATTTGTCGAATATCACACACGAAGCTCTACAATAGCAAAGCATGACCTGACTTGAGTGGCAAGTCTCTTATAGAACGAATTCTGCTTCATGAATAGTAATAACTGTGGGGGTAAATAAATCCTATGTTTGGTTGAGATTATCCTTACCATACACACATGACGTAATAAGGAGTCCAACAAACGAAGAAAACTAAGACGATAATGATGGTCATTTTCAAGGTACGGACTTTGGCTTTTCCCAAAAAACCCAAACTTGATCTGGTCACGCCGTCGGCTGCAAAGAAAAACAAAATCAAAAACTATTTTTAATTAGAAATTATTACCATTAATAAAATGCATATTTCAAATGTTTGTTCGTACATATGGAACTAGGTCAAATATTTTCTGTAAAAGTTTTTCCATTCTACATTCTTACCGCATCGAGTGAGAATGTCAACTTCTAACGACCACTGTCCTTAATGTTGAAACTTTAATTACAGACCTACATCACCCGTGGAGACAATTTCGCAGAAATCAAATTTCAGCCTAGAGACAAACTCTGCTTCTCACTGAAGTAACAGTAATATTTTTTTCTCTTCATGGAAGAATGCATATGTGTTCGGCAATTTATCATTTTTAATAGGTTTATTGATCGAACTGACATCGGGTTTAAAACGCAATTTTCTAAAGTTTTTCAACTTCGATGAGTATGAAATGAATGTGAAGAAGTTGCTAAGTAATCAGTCACGGGAAGAGAGTGGAGAACAAATAGGATTTAACTTTGACTCGTGCTTTGCCCATTAAATTTATGAGAGAAACACTTGTTAATATGGATTAAACTTGGAGATCAGAAATTTTAGTTGTTCCGAAGTCTTACGTACAATTGAAAGCTCATTTTCTTGATTTAAATAGACATCTTTAAGGACGTTCTAACAAATTTCATTGTCGTAAATTAGATGCTTCATTTTATTTATTTGCTGAAAGAGAACATCGATCACATCCTTCGTCTTGTGCGTTCCAAGCTTGATAAATTGTAGTAATACCACATTCAGACTTAATAAGTTTCAAGCACCAAGAACATAAAGGACACTTGATGATTAAGTGACTGACTAATGCGCTTATATGGTGTGACATATTTGCGAGAAATGTCGCAAAATAAATGTCTGTGGGTTGTGAGAAATTTTGGAATAATCCATGTAAGTGTCTTGTCGACTTTTAGTTTTGTTTTATTTTTATTAAAAAACTTTTGCTAGACTATGCTTGTAAATATTTAATTACATCGTATAGAATGACTTTTTATCATAATTGATTCTCTGGAAGTTGGAACTGGTCTACTGTTAATTATATAGAACCTCCCTCGCATCTGAAGCACAATCCGTGCATATTATAGCTTCTTCTTAATAAAAATGTATTTATTTTAATTTGTTTTGTAAAACGTATTAATTTCAATTAGTACGATTTAAATTTAATACTATCAGCGTCAGTCTGTCATGAGAATTTTGGACAAATTAAACTGATAAAAGTGCAAGAACGTTGCATGTCGAAGCACATTTTTCAAGAAACAATTTATTTAATAAAAATTTTTTTATGACGTTAACTTTCTAGGAAGCATGAATAAAACAAATTTATTTTCAAACGTCATATAATTGACACTTATAAGACGTTGTTGCCGGAGTTTAAGTCTCGTTTTTATGACAACCTGTTTGAGCGGCGTGTAAGTACTATTTATACTCCGCCGGAATATAAATACAATATATTTACTCGAAAATCATCGTTGTTGTCAAACTTATTGTTACGAAAAAAACCCATACGCTGCCCCGGTTCGACGCCTATGGGCTCTAGTATGTACGGCGATGATTACTCATTGCCGGTGACGCCGGCCGGAAAAGAGCCTGGAAGCTGATGTCGGGAGACATAAATAACACCTCTGACCTTCAGCAGTAGGTAATAGCAATCAGAAGGTCAAGTATTTATTTATGTTTATACATCGAAAGAATGTCACCTAGAATTTAGTTTGATTTGAATGAGTTTTTCTTCTCAAAACAGAACTAAAATTATTAATTAAACCGCAATTGAACAAAATGTTCTGAATGTTATAATTCTTATTTTATCATTATTATATAAAGACGTACCTAAGAATTTATTCTTAATTTGACCAATAAAAAATTTGTCATGACGTCATCAACATGGATAATTCTAGTCACAGCATAAAAGAAAAGTAGTCACAGCGTTATAGCAATGCAAGAAAAAAAAATAGTCTAAAGAGTTTAGACAGTACTTCCCTCGCTGTCAGAAACATGATGACTGCATGCCTATTTTTTTTTCTCATTACATTTATTTTATTACATGCAATATCGGGAAAATGGAGTGAACTATTCCTGATTTAATCAATTAAATAAATTGACTCATTCATTAATTTTTTTGAGCGACCTGTTAAGCAAATCTAAAAAATATTAATGGAATGATAAATCACAAGTACAGACTTACCATTTTATGTACATTTTAGGGTGACGTCATCAATTTTTTAGGGGGAATGAGCAAATACATTTGGATTAAAAATTTACCATGCTTATGATAACTGTAAAACATTTCCAAGATTTCAAAACATTCGGTTTTGTAGTTCCTAATTAAATAAATAAGATAAATTCAAGCATTCATCAATTTTTTTGAGACACCCTGTATATGCAAATCCAAAAAATATGAATGGAACGATAAATCACAAGTATTGTCTCATCATACTTTGCACATTTAAGATAGGATTTATTCAGCAAAATTTTCAGGTGACGTCATCAATTTTTTAGGGGGGGATGAGAAAATATATTTTGACTAAAAATTTACCATGCCTATGATAACTGTAACACATCTCCACAATTTCAAAAGATTCAGTTTTGTAGTTCCTGATTAAATAAATAAGATAAATTCAAGCATTCATTAATTTTTTTGAGACACCCTGTATATGCAAATCCAAAAAATATGAATGGAACGATAAATCACAAGTATTGTCTCATCATACTTTGCACATTTAAGATAGGATTTATTCAGCAAAATTTTCAGGTAACGTCATTAATTTTTTAGGGGGGGATGAGAAAATACATTCTGAGTAAAAATTTACCATGTGCTGTGATAACTGTAAAATATCTCCAAGATTTCAAAGCATTCGGTTTTGTAGTTCCTGATTAAATCAATTAAATAAATTCACCCATTCATTAATTTTTTAGAGTCATTCTGTACATGCAAATCCAAAAAATATGAGTGGAATGATAAATCACAAGTACAGACTCATCATATTTTGTACATTTTAGATAGGATTTATTCGGCAAAGTTTTGAGGTGACGTCATCAATTTTTTGGAGGTGACAAGTAAATATATTTTGAATAAAAATTTATTATAGTCTTTGCCATTTCTATTGAAACACCACTTGTTGATCGTAAATTTGGCAACGTTTATATTCAGACAATTTTCTTACTAAAAGCCGTTGTCAATCAATCCAAAACTGTTAGCAATTGCTACATTTTAGGCAAAATCAACAGGTGGTGTTTCAATAGAAATGGCCAAGACTATATGCCTATTATAACTGTAAATCACCTGCAAGATTTCAAATCATTCGGTTTTGCAGATTCCAAATTAAATTGCAAAATGTTGTTTCATAATTTTGATTTTTTTTCAAAAAATCTGGACGTTTCGAGTAAAAACTCAATTCGGAGTCATAAACTACATGTTATTTGATGCAATTTAAAACCCATTTACTATGTACAAGTTTGAAATGACGGCATCACATTATTGGTGGGGATGATTCAGGCAAATTTTGGTTAGCGTTTTACCATCTACATGATATTCCTAATATAAATGCAAAATTTCACAATAATCGGTCCAGTACTTTCGGAGATTATCTGTCTAATAAAAATCCGGGACGGCAGATAGACGGACAGACGGACAGACGGACGGAAACGGGAGACCTATTTCTTCGTCTTCTAGGGGTCATGAAAGATCGAGAAAACGTAAAAGTAGAGAGTCGGCCGACGGACTCGATTACAATACTTCCTTTGCTTTTATGATGAGCAATGCAATCTTAAATGTGCATTGTGCAAAATATGATGAGTCTATAATTGTGAGTTATCACTGCATAAATATTTTTTAGATTTGCTTCTACGGGGTGTGTGAAAAAAATTAATGACTGAGTCAATTTATTTTATTGATTAAATCAAGAATTGCAAAACTGAATACCATGAAATCTTGACGTTTTGAAGTTATTGTAAACATAGTAACTTGCTAATGAAAATGTATCTCTTTATCAACCCAAAAAAATTGATTATAGCATCTCAAAATTTTGCCGAATAAATTCTTTCGCAAATGTATAAAATATGAACGTTGCATTCATATTTTTCAGATTTGCTTAAACAGGTGACTCAAAAAACTTAATGAATCAGTCAATTCATTATTGATCAAATTTAAAACGAGCCACCCCATTTTCTGGAAAATGTGAGAATACGCTCGTCTTTATAACAATAAAATAATGATAAGGTAAGAATTATAATAATAACATTCAGAATATTTTGTTGAATGGAGGCTTATGAATAGTTTTTCTCATCTGTTTTGGGGCGATAAACTCATTCAAATCAAACACATGTCTACGTGACATTCTTCCGATGTAATATATTCCCTTGATAATGTGCTATTGTAAATAAATTTTTTGCACTCATAACCTTTTTTGATGACCTTGGCGCCTAGCTATATTTTTTTAGTATTACACTACATCTATCCAAACTGATATACATGTCCTTCCAAGAATGTTGATGACGTCAACGCAAAAATTTCTTAAAATACCCCGCTACAAAAATGTAATGAGAAAAAAAAAACATAATAGGCATGCCGTCGTCACGTTTCCGACAGCGAGGGAAGTGCTGTCTAACCTCTTTAGACCAATTTTTTTCTTAATATACGAAGTCTTCTTTTCCCAACAAGAAACTGAAAACAGGTTTAACTTTCCTGTTCTTGGAAGAAAACTATATATTAAAAAAAAAGAAACAAAGGTAACGTTATTATACCGTGCAATTATTTTTGCGAAAATTTGAACGTTAAGCGAAAAAAACGGAAAGCGGATTGGTATACTACAAGTGTAGGAGTATTTTTGTATAACATTCAAGTCATTTTAAAATATGATTCACTGAGATGACGTTAACCATATACATGAAATTTCTAATATACATACACAATTTGACCACACAATCGGTCCAGCAGTTTTGGAAATTACGTGTCTAATATAAATGGATACAGACAGACAGACGGAAACGGGAGACTACTTTTTTCGTACTGTAGGTGTCATGAAACGTCGAGAAAACCTAAAAGTGGCCATTCGTCCGATCGACTCGATTACATTCGGGAAGTAAAAGTATATAAGTCGTTTGAAAATATTAATTAAAAAGAACTAGTTCAGTTAAAGATTAAACAGAAAATTAAGTGAAGAAATGACTGATACAACATCTTACCGCATTATAAATTTAAATTTAACTAAATTTAAACTTTATTAGAGTATTTAACAGCTTCTAGTAATGCTTTATTAAAAATAGGAATACATAAGTGAGACGCTCGCTGAATGGTTTTATATTTACGGAGTATTCGTGTCAGAGACTGCGATAAAATTCAAAAACTAAAATTTCCTAATAACTTTGCTGAATCTCAAGTCGACAGTTTCAGATAATCAAAGCGACCGCGGAAAACACCACAAGATGGAGATAAAATTGCAGTAAAACCAATTGAGCGCTCACTTGCAAAAAGTGCCAATACGACGGAAACAGAAGAAATCGAAGGAATATCTGAAAATGGTTTGTTGAGCTTGAAGGTTCTTACACCGAAAATGTAGTTATATAATTTCATTTATTTAACTTGCTCAGGTAAGTGTGATTCAAGTACAGTCACTACATTTAATTAGCAGTTTAAGCCTACTGGCCCGCTCCAATATTCGAAGTCATAAAACTGAATTCAAAAGGTATTATTAATCCGTCGTTTCGAATCAACACTAATTTCAAAGAAAATATATTAAATTCGTTTTACAAGCTTGACAACTGGCGAAGGGGATTATTCATCAAACAGTTTAATTTTTTCGTGAAAACACAAAAGAGTTTTCAATCCACTAGAAATTATTCAAAATTTGCGTCGATGAATTTGCATTCAGAAAATTTAATTACAAACACAATTATAGATCGGAACGTAAACAGATTGTATGAAACTACAAAATTGTTATTAAAGAAAAACTCGGACCCGCGAGATTTAACATAAACATGCTAAATAATATACGAAATGTTATGACTAGGGGTGGGCACTAATAAAACCGATCTAACAAACTTTTTTCTGTTTTTTGTAGAACGAACTGTTAAAAAAATATGACGCCACGTGGAACGCAAATCTATTGTAACAAGAGTCAGTAGCGTGACAAATAGGTTTTTTTTTACTATACTGTAGTTATTATTTTATCGATAAAATACATCCGTACAGTGGATGCTACTATGTGTTGACTTTAAAAACAATGTTTTTTTATCGCATGTATAATATGTACAATAAAAACTTCAAGGAAAAATCTTCCAAAAGAGCGAGTAATTTCGTCCTCCGAGAAAACTAGACCGAAAAGAGGTGCGTTCTAAAATCCAGGTCGTTGAATTCACTTCGTTTTAATGTTACAAGTTCGGAAATCCAACATTTGACTCCCAAGCTGTCCACTTTCGTCTCATTCCGGTCAAGCGAAACACTCAACATTTCGTTCGAGTCTGCAAATCCGAATAAAAGTAAAAGTATATTTAACTTTTCAAAAATTCAATAATTTTGTAAAATCGTCAGGAATTAACTTTTGTGACATATTGTTAATTAGCACAAAATAGCTCAACTCATTTCCTAAATTATAAATAATTGTAGAAATAAAGTAATCATTTATTTTTTAGTAAAATTTATTGTTTGAACCAAAAAACGCGTAGTTCCGCTTCTTTACCTTTACTTTAATATTACACACATATCTTTATTTTAACTTATAAAAAAACATAATTTCTTTCTTTTGAAGTTTATTGTATTTGCTTTTCCACAATGACATTTGTAATAACTACGTACCAATCTTGAAAACATAAATTACACCAAGTTATTAAAACATCCAGATTGGATGGTTTAACGGCTCAGTTATGAACGCGAAATGTAAAACAGCAAATGGGTAGAAAAAATAAAAAAAACCGTTGTTTGTATTAATTTGTCAAGTTGTTTAGAGCTTTGTGAATGCGACACCACATTTTGACATTTAAATAGGTATTATGTACGGAAAGTGGCGAACAATTTTTTTATGAAAAATAATGAAACTCGCAAAACCGGAGTGACATTTAAAAATCCATTAATTAAACATGAACATGGTAAATATATTAGGTTACTCGGAAACTTAACAACAAATGAATGCCTAATTTCCTTCAGGCTGATGTTCCTGAATCATTTTTTTTCGAATGATTATGGATAAACATGGATTTGAATGAAATTCTCTTCGAGAAACCAATTTTTAAGAGCAATTTGATCGTGAACATCATTTTACCGCATGCTTTAAGCAGATGTTTGATTCAACAAAAAACGTCATAAGTGGAGATTTTCGAAGGCTCAGACGTGAGTGATGATTATTTGTTCAAAATGTTCGACGCTGTAGCAAAAGACGCATAGAACAAAATATAAATTCTAATAATGATGGCATGAGTTTAAAGTCGGTATTAAACGATAAATCTAGTTGTCTTTTTTATAATAATGAATGTAGAATGCTACAGTACGGCCAACCCGTACCAGTAATTTTATTACCTAAAGTTAAGCACCATAACAAATTTTATAGAAAATTTTAATCAACATATTAAACATTTTGAGAGCATTTCTAGCACATGGACAAAGAACCTAGCGTTGTCATTGATTAGACAATACGTGACGTAAAGCACCAGTAAATTCAATTGGCTTTTAGTGTTGGTTTATATATGAATGCAATTTTTTGGTATTAATTGTTACTAAAATGACGTTTTTCAATATTACGTATATAACAATTATTTTTTGCTTCACTGTAATACTTTAATAACAAATTAACATAACTAATAATAATCGTTTTTCCCTTAAGCAAATAGAATTAAGAAACCTTAATACAATTTTTAATGTATTAGTGCTTAATGTAATGGTAAAAATGTAATTATATTTAAGGAATATCTTTTTGAAAGAAACATTTTTGCTCAGTAAATATGTGAACAAAAGTTCCAATTTCTAGGAACAACGGCCCGTCGGCGTTATAAGAATGTATAAATCGACTGCCACTTACAGATGTGACTAACCGACTACATTCTCCTTACAGTCGTTGATTCTATCTTCCATTATCCATGTTTCACTAGTGAAATCAAGCAAATAATTTGTTATTTGTTGTTAAGAATATTTAATGAAGCTGTAAATTGGTAAACTTGAGATTAGCTATCCGCATCGTTATCCAATTCTTCGTATGATGTCAAAGTTCTATAATCCCTAAATCAATAGCGTTATTGCAGAAAGTTTGTTATGTTGTAGTTCTATGTAGGTGGATTATTACATATTATATTACACAACAAGTATACAAGCATGCATTTTGAGCATACGTAATTTTGTAAGAAAAAGTTATTAATTTTAATGTAATATCAGTGTTGTATTTTTGCAAATTATTTAAAATATTTTCTTCCGGCGAACAGATGGGAACGAAAAACTTGTATTTTTGTTCACCTTATTGCAATATTTCCCTCGGCCATCGCTCGAAAGATGAAATGTTCTTTCAAGTATAAGTTAGTCGACTGAAAGTTTCAACTCAAGTGCCACCATTAGGATGCGAATATTTTACCGTAGCACAATTTTCCTGAACATTTTGTATTATTGCAAATAATGTTCAGCATAGTGTATAATATTTGACAGGACAGGAAAGAACAAATATGATTTATTTTTTCCATACACATGAAACTGGTAGACCAACGTTACTGTATTATTATTTTACACTGGGTTCTTGAGGTCAACGTATATAATATAATATAATAAATAAATAAATCTTTATTTGTGCTAATAAAAAATTTTACACGTGTCAGAAGAAGCTAGTAAATACCTCGAACATAATTTTATAAAAATAAATAACAATTTTTAAAAGAAACAAATTAGAATTAACTCTATAAATATATATGATCTACTATATAATAAATTAAGCACCACTAGATAGTAACACCAGGTCTTTAAAATTATTATTTAGGTATTCGTCTAATGAATAAAATGCCTTTCGTATCAAATATTGTTTCACATTTTTTAAAAAATCATGACTGTTGTATCTACGTACTTCGTCAGGCAAAGTGTTCAAAAATTTTATGCAAAAATAATTAATGGCATCCCTCGACTTAGTGAGACGCAAGTTTCTGAAACAAATATTCTCGTGTCTAGTCCTGTAGTTGTGATAGAGGTTGACTTTGGGATATAATTCTGTATGCCGAGTAATAAATTCCAAACATCGATAAATATAAAGCGAAGGAAGTGTAAATATTTTTAGTGACTTGAAGTACGCTCTACAATCTTCTCTGTATCCTATATTAGCTATTATTCTGATTGATCTTCGTTGTAGTTTAAAGAGTCGTGATAAAGATGATGAGTGCCCCCAGACTAAAATGGAATAATTGAGAAGAGAGTGTATCAGAGCATAATAGGCCATACATAAACAGTTTAAAGAAAGATTATTAGCCAAATTTCTTAAAAGGAAGGTATTTTTTGAAATTTTATCTGACATATAATTACCGTCCTGACTCCAAGTAAGTTCCTTATCTATAATGACTCCTAAGTACTTTGTATATTCCACACAGTCGATGGAACATACGCAGGGTCTTAACGTGAAGAGCATTGAGACACATTTTGTTTTATTTAAATGGAGTCTATTTGCACTGAACCAATTTGCGGCTTTCTTCATAGAATTTTGATTGGCGCTGAAGGCAAGGTCAGCAGTTACTCCTGCTGTACCAATGCAAGTATCATCAGCGTAGAGAGTTATATCAACTTCTTTAAGGTAGTCTGGAAGATCGTTTGTATATAGCAAGAACAATATTGGTCCCAAAATGGACCCTTGAGGAACCCCATAATTAACAGAATAGGTAAGTACAAGATGATCTGTTTTCAATGGATACGCTTTGCGTTCTATTTTTAAGGTAACTCATAATAAGATTTATACTCGGTAGTTGGAAATTATAGTAATATAATTTTCTTAACAGAATATCGTGAGTTACGCAATCAAAAGCCTTACTGAGATCTAAGAAATGGGTTGAGTAATATTCTTTACGTTAAAAGCTCTGGATTATCTTATCGACTAGTGCACTGATGGCTGTAGAAGTAGAGAGGCCTTTACGGAAACCAAATTGTTGTAATGTCAGAAGGTTATATTTGTTTAGATATTCCCTAATCTGCTGTAGCATTAGTTTCTCAAAAATTTTCGAAAAAATTGGTAATAATGATATTGGCCTGTAATTGCCAATATCATCAGGATCGCCTTTTTTGTATATAGGAACCACACTGGCTCGTTTGAAACAATCAGGGAATAAATTCACTTCAATGCAGGAGTTAATCAGATTGGTAAGCGGTTGTATTAATATGTCTTTAAGGGATTTAATAAGTGGTACTGTAAATCCATAAATGTCTTTCGAATTATTATTTCGTAAGCTAACAAAAGCATCTCGTACTTGGATATAAGTTACTTGTTTAAAATTAAATGAGGTATTTATGTTAGGTATATTTGTCATTAAGCTAATGGGATCAAATTTTGGGGGAGCCAAGCATGAAATGATGTCTGTAGCAATATTTGCAAAAAAGGCATTCAATTCATCAGGTGTTATGGCAAAAGTTTGTTTAGGTTGTTTTTTGGGATTTTTACATTTGATCAATTTCCACATTGCTTTAGGACTATTTTTGTTTATTCTAATATATTTATCATTAGCTTGTTTTTTTTTGCATTTTTAATAGCTATATTGTATTTACGTCTAAATTCCAGTAACAACGATTTGAGTTCTAAAGTTCCATGCAATTTATAATCTTCGGAAAGCAATTTTAATGTTTCTCTCATCTTTTGAAGTTCTGTTGAAAACCAATTATTACTTGGAATTTTGCTTCTATTATAGCAGACTATAGTTTTTACAGGAAATGCAATATAATAGTTATATAAGATGGTATTAATGAACATGTTAAAATTATTGTTAATATCAATATCAGATTTTACAAAGTCCCAATTAACTGCACTTAATAGATTGAAAAAAATTAATTTACCATGATTCGTGAGGGGTCTTGTAAGTTTGAATTGTTTTTCTTGTGTTTTAAAAATTTGAGAAATATTAATAGCTACTCCTCTATGATCTGACAGATGGGTCTCAAAAGCACTCACCTTTATGTTTTCACTTGAGAAATTGCAAAAGACATTGTCAATACAGGAACTTCCTCTTATTGGAAAAGTCACTAAAGGTTGGAAACCATAACTAAGTAAGAAATCACAAAACATTTGCGCCTTTACGTCGTTTACATTAAAATGAACGTTAAAGTCACCCCCAATTAGTATACGTTTCTGTTTATAATTAATGATATTAAGTAACTTAACTAAAGTTTCAATAAAAACATCATATCACCACTGGGTGATCTATACAATGATATTAACAAAACATCAAATTTATGTACATATATGCCGATTAACTCACAATGAATTTCTTTGGATATATTACTTAGTTGTGGTAGGTCTTCATACTGTAGGGAAGGATCTATGCATTGAACCACGATTCTCGAAAAAGAATCAGCCACTCTATATATTTTAGATATAAAATTACACTTTTATATATAAAAAAAAACATTTGTCTGTGAACGTCTAGGATATTTGTTAATGGGTCAAATTTCTCTTGTAGATAACTACCAAATATGTAATAGTTGTTTCCATAAATATTTGTCAGTTTAGTATAAATAGTTAATACAACATGGTATTGCTATAGGATATTGTAGTATTTTAAGATTACAAACAGAATTTTTTTCTCACAGAAATTTCGAATTGATAGATCAAAAATTATACCACGAAAAATTGCACACGAAATAGCTAGCTAGGCATGATTTCATTTAGAAAAATTAGTGTTATAGTATATAGTTAAAAATACAATTCAAATGTTAACAAAATGTAAATTGTTGGATAATTGTTCTAACTTACTGGGTTCGGTCTAAATTGTACAATGTTTGGATTAATCACCCCGCAATGTTGAGTTAAATCGTTTATTGAAATGCAGCAACAATTAGTTCAAATTCTTTGGTGTTGTGGGGATAGTAACGAATTTGATTTAGTTTTAATACAGTAAGTGATCGTTCAGATGATTCTTAAAATTTTGACTTGACTAAGTTAATATCTCGACTTACGTTCTGAAATATTTTCATTAACTAAGAAGTTTGAGTTATATTTTTTTAGAATGAACTCCTCTTGGCCCTATCATAATTATTAAATACGTCAAAAATTAAGAGGGTACAAAAAAATAATTAAATTATTTTAATATTAAGTAATTTTAAATTGATTAGTTTGTAAAACTTTTAAAAATATTTTTTATCTGATAAATTAATTTGTATTATTTCATGCATGGATTAATAAAACACACATGCAGGAATATGTTATTTCATTAAATTTAAAAAACATTTGTTCCGCATATTTCTAAGATGACGCCATAATTTTTGAGAAGACCTTAAACGAACATTTTTTTTTCCCTTTCCTTTCCTATAAACCTTAAAACTTTTGCAATATTTCAGTACATTTGCTTTTGCAATTTTAAAGTTAAATTGTAAAATACCATTTTGAATTATTCCCCAAAAATCTCAATGTCAAGGGTAAAAACTCAACACGGATTCTAAATTACACTTACATGGAGTACGTAGTTCAATGAAATTTAAGAAACATTTGTTCTCCAAAATTATAAAATTTAGATTTACCATACTTACGATAATAATCTTAAAAAGCTTACAAGTTTTCAATTCCAAAGTTAAATTGTAAAATGTTGTTACACAATTTTGATTTTTTCCAAAAATCTAGATGTCTAGGGTCGACACGGATTCACGAGCACGAATATGCAATTCTATAAAATTAAATATATATGGTACCAAAAAAGGGGGAAATTAATAGTAAGTAAAATGGTAGGTATGTTTCACCATAAATTTTGTTTTTTAATTAATTACTTATAAGGTGCTTTATCTTTTTTTTTAAGAAAACAGATCAATTTTAAGGTTGAAGTGTTTTTTTTTTTGTAAAAATCTCAAAGTCAGCGGTTTCTATTTGGATCCGCCCAGAATCTTTAGAAATAAACAACTTTTTAAAAAATAATCTTAAAATGATCTGAAATGTTAAAAAAAATGCATCAAAAACCCTTTTATAAACGTCAAAATTGGTACCTGTTTGCTTCAAGAATGTTACAGTAATTTAAAATATAAGAAAAAACATATAAACTGTAGGATGATTCGGTGGGCGAGTTAAGACTTCGACATTAAAAATTAACAATATATTAATAAAAAAACATAACTGATTTCTTGATCGACCTCGATTAAGGTGGTTAATACAAATTGTAAACCAAAATACAACGCAACACAAAATTACTCACTTAAAATTACCTAGCTATTACATTTCGAATAACGAAAGTTTCCTAAGAAAGATATTTCAGAATAACGGACATGAGACGTATACCATGACAAGACATAAAGGTGTGAACACAAGACATAATTAAGGCACAAACATACGTCATAATAAATCATGGACATTGTAACGAAGCGAATTTTCGCGGGCCGGAAACCGTGACGCGTACCGCCAGAGCCGGAGTTAAATCCGCAATCGCCGCGCCGCCGCGGCGGAAGAGGATTCTTGCGTGAAGTCTTCATGAGAGAAGTAGTGCTTGCCTGAGTTTTGAATTTTTGGAAAGTGTGGCAGAAGTGCAGTTCGACCCTCCGACCACCGTAAGTACCTTTTTGGGTCGTCTGCCCGTATCACAGTCACCGGATTTTTGTCGAAACCGTCGTGCACGCGTCCTGAAGGAAGTCGCTGCCTAGAAGGAACGACCGGGGCAATGAATAAACCCTATTTATTGCCGTTTTATTTAACTCTCTTGTTTTCGCGGGCGCTCACCACCCGAAATCCGTGTCTACGGCTTGAAAGCAACCCCGGCGCTCCCTCCCACGGAGAGGGAGCTTAAATAGATGAAAAAAAAAAGTACCGTGAAACGTCCATTTTACTTTCTACTGCTCTTATTTAATAAAGGGTGTTTCAAAATAATTTTCATCTAGTTAGCTTTGAAATCGCTTCAACTCCTATCTTGATGAAAATCTGCAACCATAGACGACTAGATGAAACTCATTTTGAAACACGTTGTATTTACATATATGTATAGTTTTTTATGCGTCTATTATATTTTTAAGAATATTTATTGCATTTTTATTGCATTTGTAATTATAACATCCTCTATATATGAAAAATCTGTTGTATCAAAAATAAAGAAGTAGACCGTTTCGGGTCCCATCGGGAAATTTCCCGGTGTCCCAACGGCACAATCCGACACCGATTTTGTTGATTAAAAATCTGTTTTTTTAATTTTGCCAAGAAGCTGGAAACACAGTACTCTTTTTTTGCAAAGCATCTTTTTTTAAAAGTGGCCATAGAGATTCCCATGTTACATTTTATTCCCTATGTTAACTAACTCGACCCACTTTATTTTCGCTGATTTTATAGTTGTAATCTTTGACCTTGAAATTTTAGAATGTTGTTGATCATGTACGAGACCTTATTCAAAGGTCGTTTATTGTTGGAAAGCATCAAGGACAAGTAACATTAACTGTCCCTTTTCTCGCAGTTACACATATTTTAAGTGAATTTTTTAATATGTTCTATATTCTGTCATTTGAAAATAATTTTCAAAACTTTTTTCACGTTTTAATAGATATTAAGATAAATAAGGTCTTATGAACAGGTCGTAATTTAAACGACGGAAATTTTTGAATCATAAATCACGTGTTGCTTTGAAGCTTTTTTCTAACACTAACAAAATATGGCAAATTTCTTTAAAATAACGCGTTTGGGGTCGCTGGAATGACAAGTTACGCATATATTGGTACTAAGTCAAAATATATTTTTTTAAATCTCACAACGTATTTAAATATAGGATAGTAGTGGTAAAAAAGAGTTTTTAACATACAGTGTTTTTAATTTTTAATTTTTAGATTACAATTTTTAATAATATTGTAATAATCTTCATTAGATAATAATAATGCTGATTTTATAGATAAAATAGCTGCAATTTCAAAAGTAACATTTTGGTCGTTGACATTAACACAAATGTACAACACGTCGACCACTGGCACTTGATAAATGCTTCAATATTTTTACGTCTCCATTTAAATCCTTGCAAAAGTTTCCGTAAGATTGAAATGGGTTTCATTTATTACTGCCTCCACCATCAATTAAATTTTTTAGCTCAACAGACAAAAAATTGCCCCTCAAACCTTTGAAACATAGAAAGGATGAGACGAGATTTTCATGTTATGAAAACAATTTAAATTGCATTTGACGGTTTACCTTTGTGGACAAAAAAAACTTTAATTAATCTAATCATTATCCAGAATCACAGGAACTGCGATGCCGCTGCTTTTATACGTTTAAGTTTCCGCGAAATTCTCAAATATCTTACCTCCATAAGGATTCCTCGTTCTGCGGCATATTTCCATAAGGATGGCAGCATATGAAAATATGATGACTGCTAAAGGCAAGGCGTACATCATTACCATACCAAACAGCAGATATGTCAGTTCATGAGCGGGGGTTGGAAACATGTTATACGTCACACACTGCAAATACCATGTGACGTTTGGATGAGATTCAACGTGGAAAACCACCATCTGAAACATTATATTAGTCTTTGAAACCAGTGAGTTTAATCTCAGACTTACCTGTGGTAAACTGCACAGTGTAGCACCGATCCAAGCGCCTGCTAACATTGCTTTGTCTCTCCTGTCGAGTGCACGGAGGTAAAGGGGCTTTAGAACTGCGTAAAATCTGTAATAACAAAACCAAGAATTTCAGCAAACATTTTTGAAAATTTTTTTTTTTATTTAATGCGAGTAAATAAATAGGAGTAATAATTATTTATTATAAAAGACTATACTTGTAGTTTATCAGTGCATTCATATTTTTAGATTTGCTTATACTTCTTTATTTAAGAAGAATTATAAGAACATTTTGACGATTGTAGCTTACTAATTAATAGTTTTGATCCTCTATTTTGAGGGGACGGAGTGATTCAAATCAAACTAATTTCCACGTGACATTCTTCATAAAATTTTTCATATTTTCACGATATTTCATAACCCCTAGACAAGGCCGTAGCTAGGGGGAGGCTAGGGGATGCTAAGCCTAATGCTAATGTGAATTACAACATCGAAAATCAAAATAAAATGTAGTGTTTTATTCAACAATGTTTTTAATTCGATTTAATGGTTACTACGACACGACATGAAATTATAAAAAAAAAAGGAGAAGATTTAATAATGATAATAATAAAGTTTTGCGGAGTAACATAAATATGACCTGCGAAATTTCAAAAAAGCATACGAAAAAGTGTATGTTTCGTTCGTCTTAGTCTTTAAAAAGCTCATTATTCATTAATAACACGTTTACAGTGGCAAAAGTTCATCTTTACAGTCGCAGCTTATTTGTGGCCAGAATATTCGATGTTAAAAGCAACTCTGAAGGCCAAACAAAATGTAGATATTGAAAAGTTTGGTTCTGTCATTCCTTATTTAAAGGAATTGAATATTGGTTATCGATGTAAAAAAGTGAAGGTCCTGTCACAAAAAGAAATAACAACATTTTTAAAGCAAGCGGATGATGGAGATTATTTATTTATAAATAATTAACCCCTTGGGGGCAATTCCTATAAAAATTGCAAGTCTTCGTAAACTGGAAAATTCATCAATTTACACTGGTCATTCGTTTCTTCGCAGTTCGGCAACTCTTTTGGTTAATCCAAGTATTGTGTAGTACGTTTACTTTATCTGAAGTAATTTAATTTTAATGCAGGCGGAGATGTTACTTCATTAAAGCGACAAGGGTTGCTAGAAAAATTTTCAGTGTGGAACCCTTGCATTGGATGGACCACATGATAAAACAGAGGTTGGAAATGGGAGTGCTAAACCAGTAGTAGTTCTTCCTCAAGAAGTGGTCACAGTTTTCAAATCACTAATTGTACTTTTAATATTTCTTGAAAATATGTTAAATATACATAATTAATAGAATATTTCGTTGCCACTGACGACGTACTTTATAGCCAAAATCGTATTTTATGAAAAACATAAGACAATAGTTTAAATGTACCATCGAAATAGTTAAGGTGTTAGTGTACGAAAAAAAAAAATTCCAATTTTTCTCTGGTGTCCTAGAAATGATAAAGTCCTAGTGTCTTATAACTTATGAGCGCTATAATAGAAGTGTAATGAGTATAATTATGCCTTCATTTCGTCGTGTATAAAAAAATAATTAGCATAATAATTTTGGGAAAATTGGTTCACAGCATAATTTAAAAATAAAAACTCAAACATTTAATGAGTATTAATGTGGAAGCCCACGCATTAAGCTTTTATTTGCAATACGTGTAAAACATCCGATTAAAAGAGATCGAAAAAATATTTGGACAAGGTATACTATACTTGAAATTACATTGTATTTCGCTCTTGTTACACAGACTCTTAAGTTTGTAACTGTTGCAAAAATGAACGAAAAACGGCAATGAAACCCAGCGGATAGGTTCATTCATCAAACGCTTTGTTATTACATACTGTTATTAGAAACTCGCCGGTCTCTCAAACTCCAACCACATTTCGACGCCTGCTTATTTGCCATCAAAGTGAGATAAAAAAAACTGTTTACTTGTTTTGATGGAGAAAATTGGACGTTTTCTCACCAAATCCAAACGTGGTTCGCTTTTGTAAATTTATTTTATGAATGTAAATAACGCTTGTTTTGTAAGTTACAATACAGGCATTCAAAACACCAAATTGAATGAAAAGTTTCCGATCTTAAGTATTTTAGACAGACAATAATGAATGATGTTTTAATATCCTTATATTTCACGCTTTAGGAATATCAACAATAACAATATTTATAAATATCCACCAAAGGCAAAGCTCAAACTATGATAAGAAATATACGAAATATAGATCTGATGATTACACATAACAAAAATATATAACAAATTGTACACCTTGTACCACTAAGATTATTATTCTCTTAAGAATAACTCAACAGATTAATACGGAAGAGACAGATAGCAAGAGCTAAGATTGTTTCAAAATACTATCCTTGCAATGGTGTTTGAAATAGTTAAAATTCCTGTTAAATATATCCACATTACAATGTATTTTGTGTGGTTTGTTCTAGGTTTTGTACACATTGTTACGAAATAAACCCATACGCTGCCTCGGTACGACGCCTATGAGTCAGGGAGAGCTCTCTAGTATGTGCGGCGATTATGGGTTACTCATCATCGGTGACGGCGGCCGGGCGGCATTCGCATAAAGACAAGTCTGGAGCGGGTTACCTGAAAAACCTCGAAGCGGCGTTCGCATCCAGAGGAACGTATGGTTTAAATACATCCAGATAATAGACGACAAACAGACAGACAGACAGACAGACAGATGGAAACGGAACACCTCCTTTTTCATAGTCTGGGAGCCATGAAACGTCAACAAACATGAAAATAACCATTCATCAGATCGACTCTGTTACAATACTTTCTTAGCTTACACTCGGGAAATAAAATTGCTGAAGCGGTTAGCAGTACTTAGTTTACTTTTTATTTTTTACCGTCAGTACCATATCTGAATTCTTTCAAGTGCATTCGCTTTTTATTAGGACTACAAGAGTTTATTATTTTCCAAGCATCTTTTCCGATATTGGTTGAGTTTAAAGAACACCGCCATAATATTGTCTTTTAGTTTATGAAATAAGTTTTTCATGTTGTTTTTGAAGTGCTTCATATTAACTAGAGCTCGAGGGCACGTTATAGAAGGTCTGTACAATCTTTTTAATTTTCTGCTGCTTATACTCTTATATTCTCATTAATCCACGTCAAATCACTAAAATAAAATATAAGTATTTCCGTTAATGATTCAAATAATCTAAGTTATGAAATCGTTGTTTAATTTTTTATCCTACTGATTTCGTATTATCATGGGCTGCATCAGTTCACTGCTGACAGTTCATGGTGATCTGATATTCCACTTCCAATAATACTTTTAAATAATCTAGATCTTAATTCCAGTTATCATCCTTCTAATATTAATTGTAACGAAAAATCGCTGTACGTCTATCCTACCACTGTAGAGGAGATCGCTAGTATTATAAATAATCTTAAAAACAAAAGAAGTAGTGGTTATGATGATGTATCAAACGTTATTATTAAAAGTTGTGCTTTTCAAATTGCCGCTCCCTTGGCATACATAATAAATAACTCTATAAAGTTTGGGATCTTTCCTGATAAGTTGAAGTTAGCCGAAATAATTCCGGTCTACAAAAAAGGAGATCCCGGTATCATTAGCAACTACAGGCCAATAAGCTTGCTATCTTCCTTTGCAAAAGTTATTGAAAAAGTAATGCATGATAGAATAAAAAATTTCTTTATCAAGAATAAACTATTTAGCCCCGAACAACATGGCTTCCTGGAAGGAAGATCGACGGATACTGCGGTATTCCAGTTTTTGAGGAAAATAATCGACAGCTTAGAAAAAAAAGAAATAATCTTAGGGCTTTTTCTTGACTTATCGAAAGCATTTGATTGCTTAAATTACGACCTTTTTATCTTAAAATTAGAGAAATATGGAGTCAGGGGGCCAGCTCTTGCTTGGGTCAAGTCGTATCTGTCCAATAGATATCATAGGGTTGTTTTAGAAAAAGATAACACAAAACATGTTTCTCGAGCAAAGAAAGTTGTGATGGGAATTCCGCAGGGTAGTATAATTGGGCCTTTATTCTTTATAATATATATTAACGATTTGCATAAGGTACAAGACGGTAACAGCTGTGTCGTAAACTTTGCGGATGATACAAATTTGTTGGCCTGTGGAAAAGATTTCCCTTCAACGCTAAGAAAAGTAGAAGATCTCATGTGCCGAACAAACATCTGGTTCAATAATAACAAATTAGTACTAAACAAAGACAAAACTGTGGCTGTTACATTCCAGACTAAGCAAAATTTAGAGCTACCAAATGTAATACAGGTTGGTGACACTGATATGAAGTTATCAAAATCTACCCGATTTTTGGGAATCGAAATAGACTCGACCTTGAGCTGGAAGGATCATGTAGAATATTTGTCAAAAAAACTTAATACAGTCCACTATTCTATCCGCGTACTAAAAACATACTTAGATAAAAAACAGTTGTTAATGATATATCATGCTAACTTCCATTCTCTTTTAAGATATGGAATAATATTTTGGGGTCAAAGTACAGAAATCAATAGAATATTTATTTTACAAAAAAATATTTTACGAACCATTTTCGACTTAAAGTTCAGGGAGTCATGCCGGGGAATTTTCAGGTACAACAATATCCTTACAGTGACAGGACAGTACGTCTACTCGCTATTAATATTTATGTATCAAAATCAAAATGATTTCGAAATTCCAAAAAAACAACAAAACTATAACACCCGAAACAACAATTTGATGTTTCCAAAGCACAGACTTACGCTGAGCGAAAAAAACTGTTATTATGCGGCAATTAAAATGTATAATCATCTCAGTGACCCAATAAAAAAAATACAAAAATTGAATATATTCAAAAAGGAGCTGTGCAAAATGTTAGTGCAACTAGAGCCATACAACTTGGACGAATTTTATAATTGTAAATAATTAAAATAACTTATCATTTAAGTCAAAATTTGTGTTTTATATGTAGTTATCATTTCGTTTGTTAATTGTGTTATAAAAATGTCTGCGTTATATACTGCAAATTATACTTTGTCCTGTATGTTTATCGATGCTATTTTATTGTTATTTATTTATTTTATTTGACGTTTCTTGCCCTGTTTTATATAATGTACCTGTGCAAGAATAAAGATATTCTATTCTATTCTATTCTATACTAAAATGTTAATGTTGTGTCAGGTATTCGATAAAAATGTTATTAATAACTGTTGTTATGACTCGAGAGTGTCAAGTATTATTAGATTCCTATTGTTACTAACCACCTCAAAATTAGCGTTACCAGATATTATCATGTAGGTGTTAAATTTACAATGTATTTCAAGTAAAATTTTCTATCGTCATGTTACTCACAAAATAAATCTTTGCGAGCTTGTTGAGACCTACAAAAATTTGTTTTACTTTTGTAATCGTCAAAGCAAAAACCCTTCATGCTCTCATCTGATGACTATGGCTCCACTATCACCTGTATTCCGTATATTCCATGTATACCAATTTAAGGTAGTTCTTAAATTCATTTTAAAGCTGATATTCCGTTTTTTCCTTTTAGACTTTGCTTTTGTATCCCGTTTCGGCCGTGTGTCCTCTTGGGTGAAAAAAATCGAGACACTTGCATTTACCTTCTTAAGTGCATGTAGATTTTTCGTCTTTTGATCTTTCGTTAGAGGTGAAATCTACTTATCAGTTAGTGTTTTTGAAGACTAGCTACCTATCGATTATTATTATAGGTTACAACTTTTTATCAGTAGTTGTCGACGGAGACATTTTGTTATCGATTTGCATCATTAACGTTCGAATTTGTTCACGTCATTCTTCAGTTAAAGCGGTCTTAGATTTTATTATGTATGCAAATAACGGAGGAGACACGGCTGATTCTGACTTTGTTGATACCACATTTTCCGTGCCTTCACGTACTTCCACTTTTTCACATAATAAACTGTTGCCTTGATGTTTTTTTGCACTATTTTGCAATTTAACTCCAGTAACAACCTTCTAAACCAAAGGAGTTTAGAAAGAGATGGATTCCAGCATAAGATAACAAAATTAATTTCGTCGGTCTAATTATATGGGTTTAAGAAAGGCCAATCCACACTTGACGCAATACTAAGAAAGCCTAGCGTCGTTCTTAGACTTAACAAAGATTTTCGGCTGCCTTTTTCATGAAAATAAACTTGGTTATATTACAGTTAAAAAACTGACACAAAATTTTGAATAGTTGTTGAAATATAACGTGATAAAAAACCAAAAAACGCAATTATGAAAATACAAGAAATAATTCAATCTACTCTGAAATTTTAATCCAATTTTAACACGGATAGAAGCGGACTGACAAAAACTTTTGTAAACAATAAATTTATTTATTTCAACGGGTAAATCACCCAATTAAAGAAATAAATTATAAAAACAATAATACAAAATAAACCTAAATTCAAGAAATATAATTTCTAACCTAAATTATCTAAATGATTATATTATGGTATTGAAGTAGTTACACATAAGTAGTATTGGTGATATCTTTAAAACATTAGAACTACAAAAAGGAGAATAGAATGTAACTGAATGTCTACTATTTAGTCTAGGTAATAAAAAATATATTTTGCCTAACAGATATGCACATCCGCTATTATAATTAAGTAAGTTATACAAGAACTTAATGATGACAATTGTACGTCTAGTGCTTAGTGAACAGCAATTAAATCTACGTAATAACATACGATGATCACAACCTTGTGGTGGATAGGTACCATATATCAAGTAGGAAACAAATTTCAAAAATTTTCTCTGTACCTTTCCCAATTGTTGAATGTGTATAGCATATATAGGATGCCAGATCAACGCACAGTATTCTAGACGAGATCTAACTAGAGAGTTAAACAAAGTGACTAAAGCGTGTACATTAGAGAATTCACGGCAATTTCGAAAAATAAACCAGTACATTTTATATTGGGAACTACATTCAGAAATATAGTTGGTAAACAGAAAATTTCGATCGAAAGTGACACCCATATCTTTGAAGATTTCCAGGCGACTTAAAGATCCACCTTCAATACAATAATTGAAATTAAGAATGTGTTCTTTCTTGGAATATGAAACAATAAAACATTTTGCTTTATTTAAATATAACCGGTTATTTTTGCTCCAAGAAATTAGTCTATTTAAGTCCTCTTGCAACAATTCACAGTCTCTTAGTGATTTTATTTTAAGAAAAAGTTTCAGGTCATCAGCGAAGAGTAGCTTGTAGCTAAGTATTACATCAACCACGTCATTGATAAAAATTATGAACAATAATGGTCCTAAGTTGGAACCTTGCGCTACACCAGAGCCAGGTGAAAAAGAATTCGAGACAAAATTGCGATGTTTAACAAATAATTCTCTGGCCTGAAGGTAGGATTTCATAAGCCGTAGTAAGGGTTCAGTAAAACTAAAATACCGGACTTTATTTAGTAAGATGTAGTGATATATGATCAAAAGCCTTGCAAAAATCAGTGTAGATAACATCTACTTAGTGTTTATGATCGATTGCCTCAGAAACCAATTGACTGAAGGTAGTTAGGTTAGTAACAGTAGATCTTTTCTCAATAAAGCCGTGCTGAAAAGGTGATATAAAGCTTTTTATTTTGGAATATATTCTTTTGTATAATATGGACTCAAAAGCTTTCGCAAAATTGCAAAGTATACATATGGGTCTATAATTCTCTACGCGCGTCGGATCACCTTTTTTAAAAATTGGGGTAACAGAAGCCTTTTTCCATATATCTGAGAACACTGCTGAAGTTAACATTAAATTGAAAATATAATAAAGCGGTTTAACTATCTATTAATAAAAAGCTAGGTACATTATCAACACCAGAAGTGACCGATACCTTAAACGTTTTTAATACCTGAAGAATTTCATCTTTTAAAATTTGTGGGAACAGTTAGACTAAGTAAATCAGGACCAATGAAACTAAGATTTAAATTTAGATTAGAGACAGTAAAAACGCTATTAAAAAATGTGCCAAAGCCGTTGACGACGTCAACTGGGGTGGATAATTCCGAGTTTTGATAAAACATAAGACCTGGAATTCTCGAACTCCCTTTCTTATTATGAATGTACGACCAAAATTTCTTTGGATCGAAAGAGATTTCATTTTAAATATTATGCATACAGTTTTTGTAAGCTGTGATTGTGAGAACTTTACATAGAGACCCGAAATATTTAAATTTATCAATATAATATTGAGATTTATTGCATTTGTACTTTTTATGATAGTAGTTTTCCTGACCGATACAATTAATAAGATCCTGGGTAAACCAACGTGGGAACCTGCGATGTCTAGTATTATTAAATTTAAAGATAGGTACGAACGAGTCAAAAGATTTATACAATAAATCACAAAATACTGAACATGCATCGTTAATATTTTTGATGCTTTGAAGATTTGACGAGTCAGTAGTTAGAATTGAGTTATACAATTCAATGAAATTACCTTTTCTAAAATTAAACTGTTTCGAATTTGAATTCATTTGAAAATCTAGTAATAGGTTTAACTTGATGCTGACATTGAGTTTCCAACGCAGGATGGTAATCATCTTCTTTAATTAAAGGATTAATTGACTTGGCGACACCAGGAGATAAATTGGAAAAAATTAGATCAAGACTTCGTTTTAAAATATTACGGATAGTATTATATTGGAATAAATTAAGAAGACTAGCAAAGTTATTTAACAGTACTGAGAATCTCTCATTAGTGTTTAACACAAAGGAAGGAACATTAAAGTCACCAATTATGATCAATTGGTTGAAATAAATGCCCTCAACATTACTAAGAAGATCTAAAAAGAGTTCAAACTCATCGAATGAAATGCAAGGAGGAATATAGACGATAAATAGAAGGAGATGTTTCCTGGACACTGAAGAAATTTTTACGCCGATGCAGTCTATCTTGGGAACAGCAGAACTAATTGAAAATAAATCAATTTCTACACAAATGTAAGAATTTTTCACGGCAAACAAAACACCACCTCCCTTTGAACCCCTTACTAAATTATAATCTCTATCTTTTCTGAAAACTAGGTAGTCTGGAGGTATAATCTCGTTGGAAGAGATCTCTTGAGAGAGCCATGTTTCAGACAACGCAATAAAATCGAAATTACAACCAGAAACATTATTGTACAATGTGATGGATTTTGTGCGTAGATCTCGTACATTTTGATAATATATTGTAAAGAACTGTTTGTAATCAGATGAATTAGTTAGTTTAAATGTACTATGCGTGGCGTACCGTTGTAACACCGGATCTTTAGATTTGTTTCCCCCTTCTTTATTCTGTCTTTTATCTGCTGTTTCAGTTGTCTATACAATATTAGCTGTTTTAGAGTTCTATCAAAGGATAGACGAACATCTTTATGCTGTTCAGACGAGTTTAGATTTTTAGCCTTGCGAATGATGTTTAGAACGTTCTGTTTAGATTTTATAGTAACTTTAACCGGTCTAATATGCGAATTCTGAAATTTTCCAAGTCTAAAACGTTGCAAATCGGAATTATCAAAGTTTGGATCGATGACCTTTAATATGCCGTCCACAGATTTTTTTTCACTGACGTGACGTTCTGATTTGGGTAGAGAACCACGTTGTTCAGGTATATTATATAATATGATGTTGTTACTCCGCTTTTATGATAATATGTGTAAGATTCATATATCAACTTCTTCAGAAATCAGTAGGTTTTTGGATAATTAACAACACCGCCGCGAGTTCTCCCATTTAAAATGCATTCCTTACGAATTTTATATGCTTCCAAGTCAAACTGGAACACGCAATAGACTTAGATAGTCTGAATAATTATTATGAATATCCCACATTTATATACCAAGTGTGTAGGAAGACGGTTGTAACATATAAAGTATAAACTGCTGTCGAAATGCATTGATCCACTGGAATTTTAATGCACTCTTTCAGATTGTGATTACACAGCAGATATATCTTATCAACTGAATAAAATTTCTGCAATAGTTAATCCCTTCCTTCACGCTTGCAGTGACTGTCAGATCACATATGTTATCACTAATAAATAATTGTAATGGTCCACGTAGGTCATGAACACTTGCCGCCTCTCAATTTTGGATCTTACTAAATGCCCAAGGCGCACGATAAATACCACTCGCTTCTGTATAACTGGTTGCCTAAATGTTTCATATATTTAAAAAAAATAAAACTAATTCATTACAATAAAAAAAAACACATTTATTCCGGTTAAACATCACAGTAAATGTTGGAAATGTTCACCATTTTGTTCAAGGCACATGTTCACTCTCTTTTTAATTTCAAAAATCCTCTGTAATTCTTAAGCAATAATAACAGAAGCGACTTCCAAAGAAACAAATTTATAAATTATTGCAAAGAAATATGCCGATGATCTACAAAATTTTTATTACTTGTGGATCGTGTGACTGAACGTTATTTTAAAAATTGTCAAAACTACCAATTGCACTTTGATACAACAAAATTTTTCTACACCGTCCATAAATATGTAATACACGCCCTCTTCACCCTCTTTCTATTCTCATATATTTTTTTATACTTACCGGTCGACACTGATGCATACAAGGATAAAGCTGGATAAGTAAAGCCCGAATATTCTGAAAAACATCATTATCCTGCACATCACGTCACCTGCGTGCCAAGCCACCGTTGAAGCCCATCCAATTTCCAAGGGCATCATCAGGAATGTTACCTAAAAAATACAATTACAAATCAGTGATTTAAAAAAAATATATAAAATGGAACTGGTTTGTGATTACGGAGGCTTCTGCATACAGTCACTTTACTAAAACTGTTGGATTGTTTGTTGTCTAATCAGCTTAATTTGGTGTGTAAGTGGTTGATTGTTGATGAATGATGAACACTGTGCTTCTGTCAAGGCCAATCGGCTATAATTAATTTGCTATTCTCCCAGAACTAATAGTAAAGGACGGTGAGTAAATTGTGAAGGGTTGTAGTTAAGAATATTGTGTTAAATTGCATTATTGTGTCTTCAATTATGTTCACAAAATCAGAACTTTTACACTTGTCAGAGTAGGAATTGCCGGTTTCGTAGTTCTGTTTGTCTACGCAATATTTAGTTCAATATTTCTGCTGATGCTTTTTTCACGCCGGCTCCAGAGTGAGCTTAAATAACACGATTTTTCAAGTTTTTTTTCAATCCGCCATAGTTAAGTATAATGCGATGATCTTTGCATTTTATATCCACCGCTTTTTTGTATCGTACAATTGGCCACCTGAAGATTAATTGCTCCGACGCGAGGTTCAATTACATCATTACACTGGCAGTTTGCCGCCTTACTCGCAAAAGTCATGCAGCCCTAAGTTGGCCAAACTTTTTAGAAATTAATTTTTTAAATTGCCGTTGTAGAAATTTTTATAAACACAAACTTTATGTTGTTTAATGCATTCAGCATAAAAAAAGCTAATGAAATTAGATGTATTTCTTAAGATCGTGTCAACAATTTCAGTAAAGAACTATTTAAACCACTGATTAAAATAATTGTATAACTTAAAAAACATATTCGCTAGAAGGCGAATATTAAATTTTATCGATCTCACAATACCGTATCCACTTTTTCGCTATACCATAAAAAATAAATTGACAACTGAAAGCTTAAGCGACTTTCGACCGATAAGCCGAACTGACTTCATCCACGCGTGTATTAAAAGGATCTGAATGTCCTAAAACCACTCTCCCAAATTTTCCTTTTTTATTTCTTATTCACTTTTAAACGTACGTTTTTAGCTCACAGCAAACCGTTCCAGGAGTGAAACTCAGTCCCTTGCCTTGAAAAATTCTAAGTAAATTAAACTGAAAAAAAGCAACGTACTTATAGTGACATAAATCAGATGCTGAAAAAATGGACGTCTTAGGTGAAACACGATGTAGCAGTTTAATCGGAGTATTTCGAAAGTTCAACATCAATGTTTGTTTAGTACTGCTGCTTGTGTTGTTCTGCAAGCTTCAAGCCTCCATCAGTTCGCAATAAATTTATCGCTGACAGTGGAATAAATTTTAATTATCCCACTACCTAGTTAGGCACCTCACTCAAATAAATGGGATAAGTTAGTTTAACACTTAAAAATATTTCTCCGTTAATTAAATTAGTGAAAACCTGATGAGCACACTTTAAGAATGCATTTATACTTCGTATCGTATTGTAATAACTGTTACTAAAATCGGTTTCAAATTTGCCAGCACTAAAATCTTCTGAATAAATGCAAATAATATCTCAAAGTAGAGGAGACTAAAATTATATTAATTAAGCTAGAATGGAGCAAAATGTTCTGAATATTATTTTGTGTAAGTACCTGTTGTTATACTTTTTATTTTAGTATTATTAAATATAGGAGAGCACAACTTTACTGTATTCTCAAATTTTGTAGAAAATCTGGAGTCTATAGAGTAAAAAATCAAGACGGATTCATAAACCCTAAGTACAGGAGTATGTGATTTAATAAAATTTAAATATTCATTTAAAAAAAATTGATTAAATTAAAATCAAATTGATCCTACGGATGTTAGCCAAACTTTGGTCAGCGTTTAACCAGCTACACGATATTCCTAAAATACCTACACATGAAATTTGCCAACAATTGTTCCGGTAGTTTCGGAAATTATCTGTCTAATAAAAACCGACACCGACAGATGACAGACAGACATAGAGACGACAGACAGACGGAAACGAGACATTTTTATTACAGAGGCTGACGATTTTTAAATACGGTTAACTGCAATTTTGGTGCACGAGAAACGATCTAATTTACTAGTAATATAAGTCATAAAATATTTATTATTTTTCTGTTCTAATAAGTTAGAAAAATTAATTTTGTTTACTGAACTTTCTTTTTATACCTAGCGTGCCGGATTTTATTCTACGATTCTACTTACACGTCAACGTGAAATATTTCGCAAAATTCCTTTGTTTTACTAGACGTTCATAAAACTGTCTCACCATCTACACATCGGTATTGTAGACGCTGAAAAGTGAATTGTTTTAAGGATAGCGAGATATTTGCTGAAATGCTTATTTTATAAAAAGTTTATTACGTTTAGTGTATTCTATTATCCTTACAAATTTGCAATTGTGTGGATAATTAATAAAACTAAAACATGCACTAATGAAACCCACGTGATTTGTACCCTTGAATTTAGTAAAAGCATCTTATTAATTAAAGCATATTACACCATATGGAAATAATAATTTCAGTAGATTTGCGAAGATTCAATTAGTTGTGAGAGTGTATTCTAAGATCACTTTTAGCATTAGGGTCCTTGAAAACTTGTAAGCCATGTCGCGTGCCTACAGAATTTCCTGTATTGCCAACCAGACGGTCTTTGGCGGTCATACCTGTATAATTTATGGTTTTAGAGTTTTGCGGGTTGGGTTCTTTGACTTAGTATACCTATTAATATTTCATGATTGTTTCAAATTTGTGCTGTCTATGAAAATCTGACAATTTGGTTGGCAGTATTGCGATTTGTCATAATAAATTTATTGTAGGTTATATGTTATAATTGATGACCAAGCATCACTACCAGGAGTAAGCTACCGAAATTAGGTCTCTACGGCATTCTTCGTAGGTTAAAATGATTTCGTTTTTTAATAATCAAAGAAAAGGGAACAGATTTTCACAAAAATGTCGCGTGTATACAAAGCTGAACTCGGCGACGCAGGAATTGTTTTACACCGGCAGTACTATTAAATTAAAACAAAAAACAAATTAATTAATTTTTGCGTTTTTACTAACGTAGGGGAAGAGGGCCCAAAGCGGGCACCATAAGGAAAAATATTAAAAAAAGTAGTTTATGGATAATCTAGATCCTTTAAATTTTTATATTATAATGCTTGATTCAACCCTTTTCAATGATGCATAACTAAAATTGAAGAAAGTTTATTAAAAAAAAAATTATAAGCAGATAACTAAATCTTTACAACTGCCCGCTTTGCCCTACGGGGAGGCCTAAAGCGGGCATTCAGCTAGGGCAAACCAGGCAATGGTTAAGGTTGGCGTCTGGTTCGATTTCGCTCTATACTAAATACATTGAAAACATTGTCGGGATTTCCGGAATTGCGTTTTAGAAATACTGAAGTCTGCAACCAAACCAGAAGTTAAGTAAGCTCATTTTAATAGATTTTGACTTTTCGAGAGTTATTTACCTCAGTCATGGATTTTTTTAGGATTATAAATGGTATCAAAAGAAAGCTGACACTTTTCCCCAGAGGACCTTCGATCTCAAAATGCAAACCTCTTCAGCACTTCGTCAAAAAATGCATCAATGTGCCGATTAAAGTGGGATGTAAAAGTTGCTCAACTTTATATTTTTTTTTTTTTGTAAAAACTGTAGACTAGATATGAATATAAATATGAAGGTCCCCTGGACTGAAGTTTGGTAATTCGAAATATAATTTTTTTAAAGCGATATATCTCGTATTTTTCTTTTTGGTTTTTTCACTTCTTAGACTTCGTTTTATCTTCAGCAAGTTCTTCTTTTATAATTTGTTTCACAGACTCCACATTGCCTTTGTTCTTCTTTTCGAAACAACTATAGATATTTAGTAAATACACTAGAAGGACAAACCGGACAAGTGCCCGCTTTGCCCTGCCCGCTTTGCCCATTTCGACAATTAAAATTGCAAACAACTTCTAAACTCAAAATGATGCGACAAGTGGCAGTTAACTGCTACCTTATGGTAGCCGAATAAACACAAATTGATTAACGAATTTCATTTTTAGTTTAAAAATCACAAGCATAGAAAAAACAGATGTGACACACTTTGCAATATTTTTCAAAATCATGTGAAAATTATTTATTTATTACAGCACATAATTGGGTACTCGCAGGAGACCCGGGAGACTGATATGAAGTATGCGGGGGGGGATGCACTATGTCCGCGCGGTTAGGGCGCACCATCTTTTGAAACGCCAAAACTAAAGAGAGTGCCCGCTTTAGGCTCTATGCCCGCTTTAGGCCCCCTTCCCCTAATTCTTTTAAACAAAAACAGTGATTTAATTAATTTTTCACACACAGGCGTTGCTTAAAATTATATAATTTGCATAATTTTTAACAAAGGGATATATTTTTTTTGTTATCAGCTTAATTTTTACCTATTATATTACACCTGTATTACATTTCATAAAGATTCGTTAAAAAATATTTGAGTTATTTAGCCGGAAGTGTTACGTTGGACACCCGGTATATCTTCAATTTTATCAAAGGCTAAAATTTAGCGTCCTTGGCATAAGAATTATGTTTCTGACATAGAAAAAATTATAAGTTTTTCAAAAATAACGTTTCCATGAATAGTGGAACAAAAATTAATGCCAGTGCAGACTCCACGTTGAAAACAAAACTTAATTAAATTTACAAGTGTAGTCAAATTCAATGTCAAAAAAATCTGGGTGTTCCATTAAAAAGAAAATTAGGCGCCCTTGTGCACCAAGCCGAAAGCGATAAAAAAGAAAAAATATTATAATCAAGTCGCCATGTTTAATTATACATCCACACAACAAAATGTCCAAAAGAAAGCTCTACAAATAACAAAGTCATTCCATAGTTCCGGGACTTTATTTTATGCCTAGAAACATACCTAGAATCTAGCATTTAAACAATCTGATAAGTAGTAAATGCTCTGTCAGAATGTATTTGTATTTGTAATACCCGTGAGCTCCAATTTTTAGTTAATTACAAAAACGAATAATTTTCCATTATCTTTCCCAGCCTTTGGAGCACCCTCATATGTATTTATTTATGTGCCAATATTAATGTGCGTGAAATATGTTGTGTGTTCAAAAATGCCCAACTTCTATAAATAATACGTGGGTGGTAGCCATCAATTACCAGGATTCATATTCCCAAAACGAACACCCTTAATATTTTGCACCTGAGACTTAAGATCAATATTTGCCGTAATGAAACTGTTAAAATGTATAAGAAGACGTTACATTTGGTCTTACACGAACATTATGCTACTCAGTAGGCTTAAAAATCTTGTCATTTTTTTGTCTGACATTTTGCAGCAAACTTTTCTGTTAAAAGGCATTTTTACTTTAATCAATAGCTTTGGGTCAATTTTTAAAATAATGACCTAATGATTTTTAAAGAACTGTAAATTTATATTAGGATTTTATAAAATCATCAATATATAATTCATTATTAGGTCCGTAGGTCTGTGTAGAAACATTGAAAAGCAAAATGCCCACTTCTATGTTTTCTCAAAGTTTCACGTTAGCGCCGCAACGATTAAACAAATTATGAAATAATCATAATTGGGTTCATCCGACGAATGGTCACTTTCATGTTTTCTCAACGTTTGTTGATCCCTAGAGTATGAAGAATTAGGTCGCCTGTTTCCGGGTGTCTATTGGTTTTTGTCCATCTGTCGTCTTGCGTTTGTCATTTCGAGTCGATATTAAATACATAAAAGTTTAACTAGGTGCATATCGACTGAGCACACGGTATTTCATACCTGATATTGGCGAGTAAAGATGGGGACAATAATTTGACAAAATATTTCTAATTCATTTATAACTAGACATTGAAGAAGGTCGGTGGCAGCAAATTTGTGAAAAATGTCCAAAGTGAAAACAATTTTAATAAATTCATGGATAAGGGATTATCCTCAATTTATTTCAATTAACGAAAGTGTTTTCCACAAAGCATGTGGGAAAACGGTAAGTGCTTTTTTTAAATTTGTGTTGCATATTTTTTAACACGACTGCTTTAACTTGTTTTGAAATAAAAAATTCTACATTTTATTTTTTAGATAGCGTTAAGTTCCAAATATCGCAACATGTTTCAACAGAGCGTCTTGTATCCGATCTGAATTCTCAAATTCTGTTGCACATTCCGTTTTAGCATGACTGGTATGCCACTTCTTGTTAAAAAAAGCCTTATGCGTAAATAACCAGTTCTGTTGAGATAATAGATGCACAACGTATTTTAACACTAGCAAAAATATTTCTTTAAACGTCTACCTAATTAAAGAAACGAGTGTTTGGATGAGAAGACGAGGCACAATTAAACAGTTCAAACGATTTTTGACGTTGTGATAGTCTTCTCATCTGAACACTAGGTTGTCAACCCCCACCATGCGTGATAGTGACAAATAAGAGATGAGATTGTTGTTCAGAGGTAGTGATCACTTTAAAAATTGTGCGAAGAGTCGGTATTTCAGGAACGAGGGAAGTTCTGTCTAAATAACTTTGGACCCATTTGCATTATCACGTTTTATGCTAGTATAAGAGCACTGACATGTGGAAATAGTAAAAATATAATACATGGATCAAATTTTTGATCTTTCCCAGTAAACCAGTTGTGATGTTGACGTGACAGGTACGTACTCACAAAAGAACAATAAGTACATCGCATGATTATGTCTTAACGATATACCTGGAACGTAAGCTATATAACATCACAATGGAGTACTCATGCTATGTAACAAACACGTAATGTTGACTACATTTACTACATATCTCATTATTATGTCGCAGCGATATAGCTTGCATATAAGCATTTAAACATCACACTGTGGTACCCTGTTATGTAACTAACACCTAATGTTAACTGCATTTACTAGATATCTCATTATTGTGTCGCAGCGATATAGTTGGCAGGTAAGCCTTGTAACATCACAATGGAGTACTACGGTTATGTAACCAATAAGTAATGTTAACTGTAGTTACCAGATATCTGATTAATATATATATTTATATATATATATACATGCTTCGGAATATTTTATTTTTATTAGTTAATTATGCAAAGTGTTTTTCAGTTGATTTTACAAAATGGCATGTTAAATCGAAAATTAACGTTTCTGACAGGGCAACAGCAAAAAACATTTAAAAACATACATATCGAGTATTATATAGCTCTATTTTATATTTATTATGTTTGTGTTGCAAGTAAATAGTATATTCATAAACAAAAGATGCTGAGTCTTAAAAAAAGAAATTTCTTCCCTGTCTTAAATCTTGCACAACCGAGATGACGCCAATAGTGAGTTGCTCTTAATTTTTTTTTTCATATTATATTTCCTGTAATTATATTTATTTATAATTTTATTTTTTTATGTCCATAACGACCTGCGCTTTATAAAACAGAACAAAAGACTTAATGCAAATAGTTTATGATCAGAATTAAAAAATGTTGGATCTAACAGGTAATACGAATTAAGACTAGTAATGAGACATTATTTTTTAACCTCTGCCTATGCGTCACTGCCAAAAAGGAACAATTGACCCTTTTCCTGTAAGATCGTAAAACTTCCATAGTGACTTTCCGTGCGCACGCATCTTCAAAGCCACGTTGGAAACAGTATCCAGCACTCCGGCAGCAGTGCAAACGCCTGTGACAACAAACCCCTTTGACAGAATGCAACCGGCTACACATGCGTAATCTGTCGCTCATTGGTTAATTTTAACTTGGCGCTCCAAAAATCTGACTTCGCCTGCGCGATGTTGTCTCACTCTGTATCATTGGAATTTATATAATGTCTACTCACTTTGCTTACAGGAAAAGGGTCAATTATACATATACAGAATTTTGAAATGAGCTCGAAAAATAAAATGATATATTTCATTATTTTATTAATTCTAATGCAAAATATGTTGATCGGCAACAAAAGCAACAAAAATAAAAAAATCGAAATTAAAAAACTAATCTATTTCAAGGTCAGCGATATCGTTCTTAAATAAAAATGAATTAAATAATTTCTTCACTTTCATCGTAAGGAAAATAAATAATAATTTGAATACGAAACAATAATTGATCATCGAGTTTTGTGTATTGACTTTCGCACTCAGTTATAGGTATATCTGTTTAACATTAAATTTTCAAAAGTTTAGATTTTTCCAATGTAATCTTGGGCTCTAAAATAAACTGGTAATGTATAATGTATAATTATAATTGAGTATTTTCGTGGTTTATCTTTAAATTATTATTTATTCAAAAAATTCACTTAATTTCATATCCAATATGTAACTAACTGAAAACTGATAATAAAGCAGCAGATATGACGAAATAGTGTAGACTTTTTTTAATGTCGGTAATAGAGTGTATGTATAATAACTAGAGAGCGGAAAATATGCAGCAAAATTTTGGGAAATATGATCATATGACATGCATCAAATTTATGCAAATATGCAATAACTTTCTTAATATATGCAGAGATATGCAATTGCATATGCTCCAAAAATAAAAAAAGCGTAATAACCAAACTAAATTTATTTACAAATTGCAAAAACACCTCACCTTTTATTACAAAAAATACATAAATCACATTGCAAAGTGTTTAATTAGATCTCACTGACAAATAAATGACATTTTTTAAGATAATATTCTTATACTCAAAAATAAATATTTGTAAACAGAACGAATTAAAAAATAGTAGTAATCGACTATTTAATTACTACTTTGGTAACAATTTATTTTTAAATATTTTTCGAAATATTCTAACAAAAATTTTTCCGGTGATTTTAAAGTATGTATTTGTAAATAGAAAAACTGCGTACTGCGTCCACAGATGTAAAAATACTTATCGGATTAGAGCAGTCACAACAAAACACAGTTCCTTCTTGAAGAATAAGTTCAGGAAAAGGTTTAATTCATAAATTAATTTGAGTTATCTACACATGGACACACATCTCTATCGCTTTAAATACTTAAATGCAAACTCACGATGAAAAATAATAGGATAACGTCCCTTCGACCATCATAAAAGACCATTAATACAACGAACAAAAATATTGAAATGAACGGTATTTCCAAAAGTAATTAGGACCCGAATTTACCTGGAAGGATGGCTTAACACCCGGTGGTTCCTCGAAACTACTATAAAACCCAAACCTTTCCCAGTTATTTGAAGCTCAGGACAATATTTGCAATATGATTAATGAAATTTCGTTTTTCTAGAAAAATGCCGATCGAATGGCATTTTTTTTTTTTTCAAAGTAGCACAAAAATTGATAAAAATGCAAAATATGGACCCGTTACGTGAAATATGCAGCAGAAGGTAAATATATGCAAATATGCAATTTTTTTATAGCTGTTACTTAGTTTATATCGTGGATTTCAAGCCGATTGACTCAGTCCGATCCGATTGAAACTAATGGTATAAACGCTGCAGATCGAATGTTAAAGCGGATTGACTATCAAAATTCGATCCGACAAACTAGTCGGATCGAATCGAACCGATCGGATCTAAGACGGATTCAAATGCTTGAAGATGCGATGTAAACGGGCTTGAACTTTTATAGGTTTATTATTTATGTTGACCACTTCACAGATAAAAAGAAATAATGTTACACTATTATCTTTCTCCAAACGTCAAACTCAAACCAATTTCAAACTACAAATCAGTAGATCGAACGGACTGTTTTCCGTGATATAAACGCCCGTAGATTAAAGTGAGTTTGATAATTTCGATCGTCTCGAAATTCGATCGGATCGAAATCTACGATATAAACAAACTATGTGTATTCATTTTTAATTAGCATGATTCGTTCACATATTAAATATCAAGACTTATATGCAAAAAATAACGGATATGCAAATTTCATAGAATCCGCTCTCTAAATTAATAATCAATACATCGGGTATGTTTCTGTTGTTGTCTTCGTTGGACACCACTGTATTTACAGTATCTAAGCAGGTATACGTTTCCGCCCCTAAAATCCCACGTGCGGCATCCTTTGCCCACGTAAATACAGTACCTGGAATGAAAACAGAAACAGAAATAGTTTTACAACACCTTATCAAAATTTAAAAAAACCACTATGGTATTATTTGAAATTTATTGTTAAAGATTATATGGTCAATTAGATGTGGGTCGTCGTATTCTTTAAAAAGTGACCTTCGTCAGTGAGTTCGTAATGCTTAATTAATAATTATATTCAGAGCGAAAAATACAACGGCTTTATTAGAAATATACCAAAGACAAGTTTTTTTCATTGTAATAATTTCTAAGAATTATTTCTGTAAACTTGTTTCCTTGAAATGTTATTTTGTAAGTACCTGCTTGGCAAATTATAAATAGAACATCTGTAAGGTGACCAGATTTCAAAAGTCCGAAATCGGAACATTAGTTTCCATTTCCATCGTAATCTGATATATAACTGCCTTGAATATTTTTAGTTGTAATATACTAACAGTAGTACTGACATATGCTGACATTTAAAACAGTGCTGACAACCGTATCGATACAAGTTTTGTTCCCAATTTTTCACAAAATAAAATTACTATTCATGAAAATTAGTGATTTATCCGAGGATTTATTTTTATTCTTATCAGATTTATATAGAAATCGGAACATTCACGGAACGAATGTTTTAATCGGAACATTTATTAGACGAAATTTGAAATAGGAATTATTAGAGTATTGAAATCGATACAGTTCCGATCACATCGGAAAGTCTGGTCACCTTAAACATCTGGGGTAATATAGGGAAGACCCAACGACACAAACAAAACCATAAAAATTCTTTGCCCATTGTCCCTGAAACGAGACAAGGTTTTGAAGAGTTCATTCGTCGAATTTTGATTTTATAAAGACGTTTATATAGCGATGATGGGTAGCAAAAAAACTAGAGAGTGGTTAATTTTGATTTTATTAAATTTATTTTATCTAATGAAAAAATAACGCTCAACTTCTGCATTTACTATCCACCAGATGTTTGGGGGGTGCAGTCGGACCTTTGTTGGTTTGGTTTGTCTATGAGTCGGACGATCCCTTTTTTCCGCATTTATGGTTATTGCACTTCACACTCACAGTGAAGCTGTCGAATTCCATTTAGCCATTTCGTTTACAACCACCGAACTTTGTCGTGAATCCGTAACTCACTTCATTTTTAATGCAGTTTTGTGAAATTGTGCCATTCAGCGTGGGTTGAATTTACACTAGGTAAGTTAATATAATTCTAATGAAGTAATCATTTTAATTTTTACATGCTTCTGTTGTTTTTGATAACTGTACGTAAATAACAACAACAGTTTTTTCAGACAAGCTGGAAATACCACCATTAATCACTGAAGATTCTCCCGCTGGTTTTGAAGAACTTACGGTGATTGTTTTTGAGAGTGAGGCGCTTTGCCATAACATGTTGCAAAGGTATGTTACTGCAATTTTTTATGAACTAGGTGCTAATGAACATAATTTTACTCTAGACTTGAAACAAATACAAAAAATATGTGCGAAATAAAAGAAATTCTAAAGGAAACGAGTGAACAAATCTCCAATATGAAAACGTCATCAAATGTGACAAATCAAAAAGAAAACAGTAATAGAAGATATGCCGCCAAGACCACAAGTAACCAAATTTTGAGGAATTAGAAGATTATCTCTGCCTACTACAACAAGCAGGTTTCTTTGTAAGTTAAAAAAATACAATTAGTCCAGTCAAATTAGCGATCAACCTCGGAATGAGAGATAATAAGCTGAATTTTCGTATATACCTTCATTTTAGCGTTCTAAAAGTTGTCTCAAAAGTCTCATAAAATCTCGTGTCTGCGTCGTAAGTTATTCAAGGTCAAAGGTCAAGAAAAACATTATTTTGCAATTATCTCGGTTTCTATTGCTCTAATGATGTTAACACCTATTATCATAATTGTAGAGCACAAAATTTAGGACAAATTTTATTTGAAACATTTTTTGATACACTTAATCGTTTTTGAGATAGAGGGCAGTGGGCGCGCAGCGTTCATCCATACATACTGTAATGCAATCAACCGTGAATATCTGTGAATACTACCTTGAATTTTGAAAAATTTGTATTATTTATCAGTTAATACATTGCATTTAATAACATTTTGCATATTTTCAATACATTTATTTAATGATACTTACCTACTTTGTGTAATTAAAAACTTTTTAAATGACATATTTATTGTAGGTATATCTTAGGTTAGATTATTATATATCTTAAAGTTATATTAATTTTTTCAAAGTAAATTTTAAGGAAGTAAAACGAGTTAATATATTTTAATTTTATCTTTATTCAGCAGCTGTACATTTCTTACGATTGAAATTGAATTGCAGTGAAAATCTATAAATTTTTAATAATTTAAAAATTCACCGTCATCTTCTGGACGTTCGGGAATTTCTGTTTCATCGTCGTCATTTTCGGTGCCCTGAATTGTTGTTTCCAGACCTTCCAGTTATAATCATGATAGAAAAATAAGTATTTAAAAACTTACACATTTTAAAGATATAAATAAATTGAGATATACAATAAATATTTCATTAAATGAGTTTTTAATTACACAAAGTAGGTAAGTATTATTCTATGAATATATTGAAAATATGTAAAATGTTATTAAATACAATGTATTAATTGATTAATAATACAAATTATTCAAAATTCAAGGTAGTATTCACAGATATTCACGGTTGATTGCATTACAGTACGTATGGACGAGCGCTGCGCGCTCACTGTCCTCTATCTCAAAAACGATTGAGCGCATGAAAAAATATTTCAAATCAAATTTGTTCCAAATTTTGTGCTCTACAATTATGATAATAAATGTTAACATCATTGGAGCAATAGAAACTGAGATAATTGCAAAAAACTGTTTATCTTGACCTTTGACCTTGAATAACTTACGACGCAGACACGAGATTTTATGAGATTTTTGAGACAACTTTTAGAACGCCAAAATTAAGGCGTATACAAAAATTCAGCTTATTGTCTCTCATTCCGAGGTTGATCCCTTTTTTATGCTAAAATGACTGGACTAAATATATTTATATGTACTTACATATAACATAATTTTGGATATTATATACAGGTAGATGCCTGTAATACTATAACACTTTTTAGTCACCTACTAAACATGACACATTTCGCTTAACACGTTACATACATAGTGGGTTGCAGAAAAGTCTTATAGTGAAGCACCGTGTATGTTATACCTACATACGCGGTGACTTCCAAATAGATTCGGAAAAAAAAAACCTTTAATTGTCACACGGATTCAAAGTAATTAAATTGCTGCTCCAGTTTCAAGAAACAAATACGGAACATCTTGTTAAATGTAAATCATGCGGCAATGATTTATTCAGTTTCCATTGTGACTAAATTTTTTCTTTATTTTTGCTGTGTGTTGCTTAGATGAAAACAAATGGCACTGAATGAGGTGTAGATCTTGATATTTTTTCCCCTGAATTAGGACTAGATAAAAGAAATTACTTAAAATTTTCTCTACTTCGTGATGTTGTGGTTTTATTTTCCGAACTTATTTCAGAGTCACTCGATATATACACATAAAAATATTTTCTTCTTTTCTTATTTCAGGAACTGCTATCGTACCAGATAGGTGGTAATGGGAAAAAGAACAATGTGGGGGGTATATTAAAAAAAAAATAAAAATTCAGTGAATTTGCTGTAGCTTGTTTGTTCGGTAGGAAAATTCCAAAATGGCTGGGACAAAAACAATGAATATTATGAAAGGTATTTTTTTTTGCAATAAATATAATTATTACAATTTTTATTTTTGAAGAAATTACAATGAAGACCCATTCCGCAATAGAAAAAGAAGTAGAACAACGCTGCTCAGAGTGGCTACGGCATTCTAGTCAACGCCTGAAGAAAGAAAAAACAACGACAGTTTATAGTTTCTGTGTCTTTTTTTAAGTGTAAATTATATTGTATTATTTTCGAATTAGGAAATCATATATATATATATATATATATATATATATATATATATATATGTTAATGATAACTTTCGACCTCAAATTCTCTCACGTATATATACTTTTGGGCTCAAATTGGAAGTTTCGGCCTCGCCGTAGCTTTTGAGGCCGAAGTGACTCACACATTCAACGTAACATTTGGACTCACGCACATCCAGTGACATCTTTTAACAGTAATTTTAACAATTTTGGTTTGAGAAAAGATTGGTAAGTATAAAAGTTGGTTGCATAGATGATTTACTCAACAAAGCTAATATTATGACTAGGTTTTATATAAATACGGGAAGTTGTTTGAAGGTAGTAATTTCCAGAAGTATGTTGGAAATTTATCTAAAATTAAAGAAAATATTAAGCAACTGAAAACAATTGGACAGTAGAAGAGCCAAAAATTCAGAAAGAAGTTAGAGAGTAAGAAAGAAAAAAAAAAAAGATACACAACAGGTATGGAATGTAAGAAACGGAAAGTTGAGGACATGGAATGAAGACAGGGAAATTTGGATGAAAAATTTTACAAAGGGAGTTGGAATTAACTGAGCAAGGAAGCATAAAGAGAAGGGGTGGTAATTATAAAAAAAAATAGAGAGGGAATGGAAAAGAAAAGCGGGGAGGACAAATGGGGTTTAAAATTGCTTGTTTGAAATATTGCATTATTAAGAAAAATAAACAGAATTTATTTAATGAATACATAAAATTTTGATTTTGTGTGATTAACAGAAACATGGATACTAAAGAGTAAAGGGAATAAATTGAACAAGGAAAAAGGAAAAGTTGAGGGTGAAGCAAGTGGGGGATCCATAACAGGGGTGACAAAAGATATAAAACAAATCGAAGAGCGGGTAATAGAAGTGGAACGCATAGAGGAAAGAAAGTTGATATCAGATAAAAGGAAAAAGGAATTTGCATATTGTATTGCATTGGAATTACAAAAAATTTGAAGAAAACAATTTAAGAAAAAACTGAAGGGTGTAACGAAGAATTTCTTCTGATAGGAGATGGTTTTAACGCCAAAATAGGTAACAAAAGCAGGGAATATAGCGGAGAACGCACAGAAAAATCTAAAGATAAAATATTAAATAAAGACAGAAAATTTCTATGGAAATTAATTGAAGAAAGAGTTTGGTAAAGTCTTGAATGGGGTGAAAGAGGAGGATGAAGATAAAGAATTTACCTGTATATGTAACCGAGTAGCAGATGAAGAAGCCGAACACTTTAAAAAAGCAATATTCGGTTAGATTTTTAGATTTATTAGTGTTAATATTATCAGGAATTTGATTTGCCGTTTTTTGAGCCTAAAATACTTGATTGTTGACCATTATTCTTGCTATACCAAACGAAAATAGTATAAATAAAAATAAATAATTGGCTGAGTGTTGAACTATCTAACCTAAAATTATTTTCATCTTTTGTACACTTCGGCCTCACAGAATCCTAGAAAACAACTTTCAAACTTACAACCCAAGCTAAAATTAACTTAATAGCAGTTATTTTAATAACAGATAAGAGAAATAAACCTAAAAGAAAAAGTCATAATTATGTTATTAACTGTGAAGTAACTATTAAAAAAATCCAAAGAATGTGATGCCAAAAGTTACTTTAAATCAAATAATGGCTTTCATCCATAGAAACTTTTGGCCTCATAATTACATGATGAATAACTTTCGGACTCATGTGCTAACATACATTAAAGTACAAGGTACATGAATAAATCTAAAATCGGAAACCCAAAATTTGGTCAAATCGAAGCAGTAAAATTTATGTGAATCAATATTCGGTGCTATTTATTCAGGTACATCCCCAAGTGTAAAGATTCTGATTTTTTCCATAAAACGAAACATTTTCTATGAGGTTAAGACAGAATTACGACTGTGAATGGTAGAAGTATCTGTAGACGCATTCATAAAAATATTTTTTATTCAAAGTTAAAGTGATAATTTAAATTTTTTAAGTACTTGCTACTTAGACAAATATAAAATACGAGAGTTCGAAAGTTGCTATAAATGAGCTAATTATTTTGATATGTGTGTTTCCATATTAGCGTGGGTATAAAGTTGGATTCGGTAGTTCTGCAATCAACCAATTATTTATTTTTATTTATACTATTTTGGTGATACCAGTTTCGGGGTTCATCCCCTTCCTCAGACACCTCGTCAGAAAACTTATAACACTTTAAAAAAGTCAATATTTGGTTAAATTTTAAGACTTATTACTGTTAATATTATCAGGAATTTGATCTGCCGTTTTTGAGCCTAAAATACTTGATTGTTGACCATTATTCTTCCTATACCAAACGAAAATAGTATAAATAAAAATAAATAATTGGCTGAGTGTTGAACTATCTAACCTAAAATTATTTTCATCTTTTGTACACTTCGGCCTCACAGAATTCTAGAAAACAACTTTCAAACTTACAACCCAAGCTAAAATTAACTTAATAGCTGTTATTTTAATAACAGATAAGAGAAATAAACCTAAAAGAAAAAGTCATAATTATGTTATTAACTGTGAAGTAACTATTAAAAAAATCCAAAGAATGTGATGCCAAAAGTTACTTTAAATCAAATAATGGCTTTCATCCATAGAAACTTTTGGCCTCATAATTACATGATGAATAACTTTCGGACTCATGTGCTAACATACATTAAAGTACAAGGTACATGAATAAATCTAAAATCGGAAACCCAAAATTTGGTCAAATCGAGGCAGTAAAATTCATGTGAATCAATATTCGGTGCTATTTATTCAGGTACATCCCCAAGTGTAAAGATTCAGATTTTTTCCATAAAACGAAACATTTTCTATGAGGTGAAGACAGAATTACGACTGTGAATGGTAGAAGTATCTGTAGACGCATTCATAAAAATATTTTTTATTCAAAGTTAAAGTGATAATTTAAATTTTTTAAATACTTGCTCCTTAGCCAAATATAAAGGACGACAGGTCCAAAGTTGCTATAAATGAGCTAATTATTTTGATATGTTTGTTTCCATATTAGCGTGGGTATAAAGTTGGGTTAGGTAGTCCCGCAATCAACCAATTATTTATTTTTATTTATACTATTTTGGTGATACCAGTTTCAGGGTTCATCCCCTTCCTCAGCCACCTCGTCAGTAAACCTATAACACTTTAAAACATCAATATTTGGTTAGATTTTTAGACTTATTACTGTTAATATTATCAGGAATTTGATCTGCCGTTTTTTGAGCCAAAAATACTTGATTGTTGACCATTATTCTTGCTATACCACACGAAAATATTATAAATAAAAATAAATAAATGGCTAACTATCTAACCTAAAATTATTATCATCTTTTGTAGACTTTGGCCTCACAGAATCGTAGAAAACAACCTTCAAACTTACAGTCCAAGCTAAAATTAACTTAATAGCAGTTATTTGAATAACAGATAAGAGAAATAAACCTAAAAGAAAAAGTCATAATTGTGTTATTAATTGTGAAGTAACTATTAAAAAAATCTAAAGAATGTGATGCCAAAAGTTACTTTAAATCAAATAATGGCTTTCATTCATAGAAACTTTTGGCCTCATAATTACATGATGAATAACTTTCGGACTCATGTGCTAACATACATTAAAGTACAAGGTACATGAATAAATCTAAAATCTTAAACTCAAAATTTGGAGGCAGTAAAATTCATGTGAATCAATATTCGGTGCTACATATTCAGGCACACCCCCAAGTGTAAAGATTCAGATTTTTTTCCATAAAACGAAACATTTTCTATGGGGTTAAGACAAAATTACGACTGTGAATGGTAGAAGTATCTGTAGACGCATTCATCAAAATTGTTTTATTAAAAGTTAAAGTGGTAATTTAAATTTTTTAAGTACTTGCTACTTAAACAAATATAAAATACGAGAGTTCGAAAGTTGTTATAAATGAGCTAATTATTTTGATATGTTTGTTTCCATAGTAGCGTGGGTATAACGTTGGGTTAAGTAGTTCTGCAATCAAAAAATTATTTATTTAGATTTATACTATTTTGGTGATACCAGTTTTAGGGTTCATCCCCTTTCTCAGCCAGCTCGTCAGAAAACTTATAACACTTTAAAAAAGTCAATATTTGGTTAGATTTTAAGACTTATTAGTGTTAATATTATCAGGAATTTGATCTGCCGTTTTTTGAGCCTAAAATACTTGATTGTTGACCATTATTCTTGCTATACCACACGAAAATAGTATAAATAAAAATAAATAATTGGCTGAGTGTTGAACGATCTAACCTAAAATTATTTTCATCTTTTGTATACTTCGGCCTCACAGAATCGTAAAAAACACCTTTCAAATTTACAACCCAAGCTAAAATTAACTTAATAGCGGTTATTTTAATAAAAGATAAGAGAAATAAACCTAAAAGAAAAAGTCATAATTATGTTATTAAATGTGAAGTAACTATGAAAAAAATCTAAAGAATGTGATGCCAAAAGTTACTTTAAATCAAATAATGGCTTTCATTCATAGAAACTTTTGGCCTCATAATTACATGATGAATAACTTTCGGACTCATGTGCTAACATACAGTAAAATACAAGGTACATGAATAAATCTAAAATCGGAGACCCAAAATTTGGTCAAATCGAGGCAGTAAAATTCATGTGAATCAATATTCGGTGCTATATATTCAGGCACACCCCCAAGTGTAAAGATTCAGATTTTTTCCATAAAACGAAACATTTTCTATGAGGTTAAGACAAAATTACGACTGTGAATGGTAGAAGTATCTGTAGACGCATTCATAAAAATATTTTTTATTTAAAGTTAAAGTGATAATTTTTTTTTATAAGTGATAAATTTAAATTTTTATCACGCTTTTATTAGCTTGGGTTGTATCTATGTATGTATGTAACGGAATCTTTGAGCTTAAGTTTCATCGGTTTCTAAAAGTCTGATCATCTTGAAACTTTGCACACGTCTCAAGGATCGATGACAATGCAATAATTTGATAACAGTTTCCCATTATCCTTATTAGGACCGCCAGGATCTTCGATCCTACGGAGACCACTGAGTGGTTCTTTCTAGAAAAATCTAAATAAGTAATTAATTCCCCAATTTATGAATTTGTCGCAGACTAAAAAATGAAAAATAAATAATAGTTTAAAAAACTAAAAAAACACGCTTTTATTGCTAATCGAACTAAAAACTAGAAAATAATTTTTAATGACAGAGTTTAATATTACAGTAGTAGAAGATCAAACAATCAATCATAATAAATCACCTCAAATTAAAATTATAATAAAATTTAAGTTATTAACAGAATAATTCAATTCAGAGTAAAAAGCGTGGGGTGCATTTTACTGCGGTTCATAACTATCCTCTCATAGATAGTTGCCAATAGAATGATTGTAATATTTAAAATATCAAGCACCCCACGCTTTTTACTCTGAATTGAATTATTCTGTTAATAACTTAAATTTTATTATAATTTTAATTTGAGGTGATTTATTATGATTGATTGTTTGATCTTCTACTACTGTAATATTAAACTCTGTCATTAAAAATTATTTTCTAGTTTTTAGTTCGATTAGCAATAAAAGCGTGTTTTTTTAGTTTTTTTAAACTATTATTTTTTAAATACTTGCTACTTAGCCAAATATAAAGGACGACAGGTCCAAAGTTGCTATAAATGAGCTAATTATTTTGATATGTTTCTTTCCATATTTGCGTGGGTATAAAGTTGGGTTAAGTAGTTCTGCAATCAACCAATTATTTATTTTTATTTATACTATTTAGGTGATAACAGTTTCAGGGTTCATCCCCTTCCTCAGCCACCTCGTCAGTAAACCTATAACACTTTAAAAAAGCAATATTTGGTTAGATTTTTAGACTTATTAGTGTTAATATTATCAGGAATTTGATCTGCCGTTTTTTGAGCCTAAAATACTTGATTGTTGACCATTATTCTTGCTATACCACACGAAAATATTATAAATAAAAATAAATAAATGGCTAACTATCTAACCTAAAATTATTTTCATCTTTTGTACACTTCGGCCTCACAGAATCCTAGAAAACAACTTTCAAACTTACAACCCAAGCTAAAATTAACTTAATAGCAGTTATTTTAATAACAGACAAGAGAAATAAACCTAAAAGAAAAAGTCATAATTATGTTATTAACTGTGAAGTAACTATTAAAAAAATCCAAAGAATGTGATGCCAAAAGTTACTTTAAATCAAATAATGGCTTTCATCCATAGAAACTTTTGGCCTCATAATTACATGATGAATAACTTTCGGACTCATGTGCTAACGTACATTAAAGTACAAGGTACATGAATAAATCTAAAATCGGAAACCCAAAATCTGGTCAAATCGAGGCAGTAAAATTCATGTGAATCAATATTCGGTGCTATTTATTCAGGCACATCCCCAAGTGTAAAGATTCAGATTTTTTCCATAAAACGAAACATTTTCTATGAGGTTAAGACAAAATTACGACTTTGAATGGTACAAGTATCTGTAGACGCATTCATAAAAATATTTTTTATTCAAAGTTAAAGTGATAATTTAAATTATTTAAATACTTGCTCCTTAGCCAAATATAAAGGACGACAGGTCCAAAGTTGCTATAAATGAGCTAATTATTTTGATATGTTTGTTTCCATATTAGCGTGGGTATAAAGTTGGCTTAGGTAGTTCTGCAATCAACCAATTATTTATTTTTATTTATACTATTTTGGTGGTATAAGTTTCAGGGTTCATCCCCTTCCTCAGCCACCTCGTCAGAAAACTTATAACACTTTAAAAAAGTTAATATTTGGTTAGATTTTAAGACTTATTACTGTTAATATTATCAGGAATTTGATCTGCCGTTTTTGAGCCTAAAATACTTGATTGTTGACCATTATTCTTGCTATACCAAACGAAAATAGTATAAATAAAAATAAATAATTGGCTGAGTGTTGAACTATCTAACCTAAAATTATTTCCATCTTTTGTGCACTTCGGCCTCACAGAATCGTAGAAAACAACTTTCAAACTTACAACCCAAGCTAAAATTAACTTAATAGCAGTTATTTTAATAACAGACAAGAGAAATAAACCTAAAAGAAAAAGTCATAATTATGTTATTAACTGTGAAGTAACTATTAAAAAAATCCAAAGAATGTGATGCCAAAAGTTACTTTAAATCAAATAATGGCTTTCATCCATAGAAACTTTTGGCCTCATAATTACATGATGAATAACTTTCGGACTCATGTGCTAACATACAGTAAAGTACAAGGTACATGAATAAATCTAAAATCGGAAACCCAAAATTTGGTCAAATCGAGGCAGTAAAATTCATGTGAATCAATATTCGGTGCTATTTATTCAGGCACATCCCCAAGTGTAAAGATTCAGATTTTTTCCATAAAACGAAACATTTTCTATGAGGTTAAGACAAAATTACGACTGTGAATGGTAGAAGTATCTGTAGACGCATTCATAAAAATATTTTTTATTTAAAGTTAAAGTGATAATTTAAATTTTTTAAATACTTGCTACTTAGCCAAATATAAAGGACGACAAGGCCAAATTTGCTATAAATGAGCTAATTATTTTGATGTTTCTTTCCATATTAGCGTGGGTATAAAGTTAGGTTAGATAGTTCTGCAATCAACCAATTATTGTTTTTATTTATACTATTTTGGTGATACCAGTTTCAGGGTTCATCCCTTCCTCAGCCACCTCGTCAGTAAACCTATAACACTTTAAAAAAGCAATATTTGGTTAGATTTTTAGACTTATTAGTGTTAATGTTATCAGGAATTTGATCTGCCGTTTTTTGAGCCTAAAATACTTGATTGTTGACCATTATTCTTGCTATACCAAACGAAAATAGTATAAATAAAAATAAATAATTGGCTGAGTGTTGAACTATCTAACCTAAAATTATTTTCATCTTTTGTACACTTCGGCCTCACAGAATCCTAGAAAACAACTTTCAAACTTACAACCCAAGCTAAAATTAACTTAATAGCAGTTATTTTAATAACAGACAAGAGAAATAAACCTAAAAGAAAAAGTCATAATTATGTTATTAACTGTGAAGTAACTATTAAAAAAATCCAAAGAATGTGATGCCAAAAGTTACTTTAAATCAAATAATGGCTTTCATCCATAGAAACTTTTGGCCTCATAATTACATGATGAATAACTTTCGGACTCATGTGCTAACATACATTAAAGTACAAGGTACATGAATAAATCTAAAATCGGAAACCCAAAATCTGGTCAAATCGAGGCAGTAAAATTCATGTGAATCAATATTCGGTGCTATACATTCAAGCACACCCCCAAGTGTAAAGATTCAGATTTTTTCCATAAAACGAAACATTTTCTATGAGGTTAAGACAAAATTACGACTTTGAATGGCAGAAGTATCTGTAGACGCATTCATAAAAATATTTTTTATTCAAAGTTAAAGTGATAATTAAAATTTTTTAAATACTTGCTACTTAGCCAAATATAAAGGACGACAGGTCCAAAGTTGCTATAAATGAGCTAATTATTTTGATATGTTTGTTTCCATATTAGCGTGGGTATAAAGTTGGGTTAGGTAGTTCTGCAATCAACCAATTATTTATTTTTATTTATACTATTTTGGTGATACCAGTTTCAGGGTTCATTTCCTTCCTCAGGCACCTCGTCAGTAAACTTATAACACTTTAAAAAGTCAATATTTGGTTAGATTTTTAGACTTATTAGTGTTAATATTATCTGGAATTTGATCTGCCGTTTTATGAGTCTAAAATACTTGATTGTTGACCATTATTTTTGCTATACCACACGAAAATAGTATAAAATAAATAAATAATAGGCTGAGTGTTGAACTATCTAACCTAAAATTATTTTCATCCTTTGTACACTTCGGCCTCACAGAATCGTAGAAAACAACTTTCAAACTTACAACCCAAGCTAAAATGAACTTAATAGCAGTTATTTTAATAACAGATAAGAGAAATAAACCTAAAAGAAAAAGTCATAATTCTGTTATTAACTGTGAGGTAACTATTAAAAAAATCTAAAGAATGTGGTGCCAAAAGTTACTTTAAATCAAATAATGGCTTTCATCCATAGAAACTTTTGGCCTCATAATTTCGGACTCATGTGCTAACATATCTTAAAGTACTAGGTACATGATTAAATCTAAAATCGGAAACCCAAAATTTGGTCAAATCGAGGCAGTAAAATTCATGTGAGGCAATATTCGGTGCTATATATTCAGGCACACCCCCAAGTGTAAAGATTCAAATTTTTTCCATAAGACGAAACATTATTTTTTTCTATGAGGTTAAGACAAATATTGGTGGATTGCGAAATAAATCTAAGAAATAAATTCATAATGATGTTGTTAAGTGTAAAATACCTATGAAAAAAGATCTAAAGACTGTGATGCCAAAAGTTACTTTAAGTCAAATAATAGTTTTCATCCATAGCAACATTTAGCCTCATAATTGCATGTTAGGTAACTTTCGGACTCGTGCGCTTCGTATATGTGAAAACACGTAATTAACCCATCATTCCGGGCACAATTTTGTTTTTGGAACGAAGTACCAGATTAATAAATTTAAAATTGGAAACCCGAAATTTCAACACAAGCCAGTGAAATTCATGAGGTGTATTATTTCACGATATGGATTCGTAAAATTTAAGGCACAATCTTAACATTCAAATTGTAATTGATAGACTCCCCTTTATCTAGTTAAGTAATTTTATCTTTGTTGTTCAGTAACTGATTTCTGGTTGAATTAATTTTTCTAAATAAAATATTAACATTTTTATTCACTCTATTTAGTATGTTTTTAATTTTGTATGATATTGTTCCAATAAAATCCAGAGAATAATATCTACCTATGTCTTCCTTAGTATCATGGTCCGTTTTGAACAACGAGCAACATTGTTTTTTTTTTAATTTTGTATCTTATTTTGTCAATTAGATTGTTGATTAATTTTACTTTAAAGTCATAATTTATTGCAATTTGTTTTATGGACTGAAGTTCTTTATTATAGTTTTCATGGTTTAGATTAGAATTGAACAATATTTCAATTAAAGATCCAAAAGTTGATATTTTATGAATCCATAGGTGGTTGGAAGAATTGCAAATAATGTTGTCTGTATATCTTTTATTGGCCTAATATCTTACAAAATTAAAAACATTCTTGGAGAAATATTAAACACGAGAGGCCAAAAGTTACTATAAACGAAGTCATTCTTTTCATCTTTAGTACACTTTGACCCCATATGGATTCATACAAAAAAACTTTCAGGCTCACAGTCCAAGGAAACATTAAATTAGTACCTAACCCTTGTTTTAAGAATACCAAATCGTTTTTCAAATATCGGCGAATTGAGAAATTAATAAATCAAAAGGACAGATTTATAATTATGTTGTTTACTGTGGAGTATCTACGAAAAAAATCCAAAGACTGTGATGCCAAAAGTTAATTTAAGTCAAATAATAGTTTTTATCCATAGCAACATTTGGGTTCATAATTACTACTCCATTAAAATATTAAACTGGTTTTTCAAATTTCGCTTGTTTCTTGGATAAAATAATACAAAATACGAGAGGCCAAAAATTGCTACAAATATAATTAATGATTATAAAAGAGTTAAAGTAATTATTTTCATCTTTAGTACACTTTTGTCACACAAATTCATACAAAACAACTTTCAGGTTCACAACTCAAGCTAAAGTTAAATTAATTGTCGTTGTTTTAAGAATATCAAATTGTGATTCAAATACCGGAAGAAAGAAAAACAAATCTAAGAAACAATTTCATGGTGATACTATTAACTGTACAGTACCCATGAAAAAAATCTAAAGAATGCGATGTCAAAAGTTACTTTATATCAAATAATACATTTCATGCATAGTAACATTTGACCTTATAATTACATGTTTCGGAATAATGAGCTTCATATCTATCATTTCAAGTACAATTTTTGTTTTTGGAAATGAAATTCCAAGTGATTAGAAGATAAAACAGAAGCTCAAAAATGTATGGAAACGATGCATGACGTTCCAAGATATTAATTCCTAAAATTTAAAGCACACCCTCAAGCAAATATCCAGATTGGCTCCATAAGTAGAAAAATAATTTAAGAGATTAACAAAAACTTGTACTGCTAATTGTAGAAGTGCCTGTACACACAACCATAAAAGTAAATTTATTACTCCAACTTAAACTGGCATTTTAAAATTGACATGTACGCCTTTCTTGGAGAAATATAGAAAGAGAGGTTAAAAGCTGCTAAAAAATAGTAATGTTTCTTTTTTCGAAATGGCGCATTAATGTGCTTTTTCTATGTTCAAAAATCGGCACAGAAATTAAATGCGGTGTTGTCATATTAGTGTTATCTACCTCCACAATTACATTTTACAAGGTTATAAATTGTTTTTCGGTTTAGCAGTAATTCTATACTCTTTGTTAACCCTTTTTATTAGTTATTAGAAACACATCTGGTTTATTATTTTTATAAATATAATTTATTAACTAAATTTGCGCGTAATCTCGCAACGTCGCAAACCTGCATGGCAACAGCGGATTTCGTGAAGTGCAGCGACATTCTATGGCAGCGAACAATGTGTATCCGTATCCACCATGTATCCACATAACCTGTAATAAGTTTTTGTTCGGTGCAGAAACAACCATGGAAAAAACAAAATCAACATTTTGGGCTACATAGTCGTTGTTAAAGTCTACTCTGTTAATATAAAACAGCATAGATATAATCTAAGTACACCAAGTTCTCAAGCAAAAAATATAGGTTACGTTTCCCAGAAATCAAATATATTTACAAGAGAAAACTTACGCAAATTTTTAACAGAGGCCCGTGATTAATGTAAAAGGTAATCTCAAAGAAGGTCAATCACATTGTCTATAAAACATAATGTTTTAGGTATATTTTTTATTCGAAGTTGTAGGAGTATGCGGAATGGAAGAATTTGAACAATTTTCTTGTATCTACATAACCTATAATAAGCGTTTATTATTATTACAGAACAGATTATTAGCTTACATGCCCATTTTAAATGAAAGTATGAAGCATACCTCTTGTTTTTTGGCACTTTTAATCATATTTTTGCTTGCAGAAAGATCTGCAGCAATTGCAAAATAGAGATGGATAGCAATAATAACAAGAAGTTTGCATGCATTCGACCGAACTTGCAAAAATTGGCAGATAATATATCAAATTTATTACCTAAAAACTCAGCCACAGTTTATGAAAAGCGGTATGAAAATTTTTTTTTTGCGCAGAAACAACCATGCAAAATATATGGAGAACACCTCATTGGATACGAGTATTTCGCTGAAAAAGCAAATTCTGTGAAATCTTTAACACTTTGGGCTGCATAGTTGTAGTTAAAGTCAACTCTGTTAATAAAAAACAGCATAGATATATCTAAGTACACCAAGTTTTCAAGCAAAAAATATAGGTTACGTTGCCAAGAAATCAAATATATTTACAAGAGAAGACTTACCAAAATTCTTAACAGAAGCCCGTGATTAAATGTACCTGATGTTAAAGGTGATCTCAAACAAGGTCAATCACATTGTCTATAAATCATTATGTTTTAGGTTTATTTTTTATTAGAAGTTGTAGGAGCATGTGTAATGGATAAATTGAAAAATAATGACGGCATTCAAGACAAAAACGGTTCGCTAATAATTAAAATTTCAACGTCTAAAACTGGCAAAGCACGAGAATTTACAAATATGTGTAAAAATATTTATCCAATTGAAATATAGTAAAAATACCTAATTTTAAGACCGCACCATACACCAGACAAATCATTATTTATACATTACATTTGGATAGTGAATGCAGCAGCTGCTGCATTGTACAAATATACCTGCAAACACACTGTAACAAATTATGCAGACACCTCTTTTGACTAAAAGATATATATTTAACTTTATCCATATGTTGTCAACTTTGTTAATAATTGCAATCTCTAACTTCATAAGAAATATGAATAATCTACTTTGGTGTTTTATAGTAGTATTAAATGTTCATAGAATATAATTGCACTTACTACGAAGTAAGCTTTCCTAGTTTTAAGTTGTGTTTTCTTTTCTCTTTGATTATCTTAATTTCTTCAGCCTCTATGTGGCTGTTTTAATTCCAAAAAATTGTTTTTGAATAAACTGATTCATACCACGTTTTCTTTCTTTTACTCGAAAACAGTTTAAACTATAACTCCAAATATTTACCTACTTTAAAACGTGTCAAGCATTCGCTTGTTGTAAATGATGCAACCATAAATACAAATTTGAGCACTGATATGACAGGTTTGAGGCTAGGATGTGGTTTTCATATTCTCCCATTACTTGTTGCCTAAATCTGGCGCGAGGCCAAAAGTTATTATTGACGTATATATATAGATATATATATATATCTAGGCGGCAATTTGGCATCGAAAACATGCATATTGTAGGCAATTCGGTAACTTCGTGGTTACTTTCGCACCTGTGCCAAATTGCCACTTTCATCAAAGCGGAATTTTGGCATAAATAAACGTGAAATTTGACATCGTTGCACACGTTTTCTTATTTCATATGAGAACCTGGCTTGCTTGTCGATAATCTGCAATGTGCTGCCTCCATGCGAAACATGTTACTCATTAAAAGGAACTTTCGCACATTCACATGGCAGGCATTGCATTTGCATGTTTTAAAAGTTGTGGTTAGTCAAACTATTATTTTTGCCATAATATTACTCGATCGAGCCATAATCACGTATAAATACTTATTTACAATAATCAAATTTAAGTGAGTTTTCGGAGTTGAGAGTAAAGACTGAAAACATATCAAAAATGATATTGTTTGGTATCCAGTCCAGTACAAGTTTTTCAGACACGATATTGTTGAACAACTGTATTGATGTTCACTTGTTTAAAATTAAACTTTCTAATTAGTGGAGAAAATTTTGTATCCATCAACTTCAGCAGAAAATTCACCAGAGGAGTGCCAATCAACCACTGAGACTATGAATACTCTCAACAACTGAAATTGTGTGAAGACTTTAGAACTCTTGAGTGAAAAATGGGCAGTGAAGACGTTTCAATTTTTCACTAGTTTTTGATTTTAAAAAATTCCTTGTCCTTTAAATTCTGTCGACTATTCGCCAGAGGAGTATTGGTCAGCTGCTGGAGTAAATGGTGATTTTATCAAAAACTGTGAACTAGAAATAAAATTTTTTGAGATGTCTTCAACCTTCTCTGTGAGGCAGTGAAACTATACAGTGTTCGTTAAGTTTTCTCAATTGGTGGAGTGACAAATAAAAGTGTGAAAATTATTTGCAAAAATTGGTTGAAAAAACATCTTCAAATTTGTGTTAATATAGAAATTTTGTTGAGAACTACACAAACACATTTTCTGTCCTTTTTTCTATGTAAACTGTTCACATTTTAAATGTGTTGTTGAAAATGTTTCTTACTATTCAGGAAATTTGGCACCCTCGTTATTAATACAGTTTTTTTAGTAAAAATATTAATTTATAACACATTTGTTAAAGTTCTTTTTATAATTATGTTGGCCACTTCGAAAAAAAATTAGATGAATTTGCAGCAGTTGAAAAAGACGAAGTTCTCCTGTGTGCCAAACTTCCTTACTGTTAAGAGATGTCCTCGTAAATGCGCAAGTTTGGCAACCGTCCGAAAACTTAGTGTATTTTCAAAAAAATTGGTCTAAAGAGTTTAGACAGTACTTCCCTCGCTCTCAGAACCGTGTCTCTATGTCAATCATAGTTTCTTCTCATTAGAGTTCTGTGACGGGACATTTTAATGAAATTGCTTTCAGTCTGAAAGTCACGGCTCGTTCTTTATTTGATCAAAAATAAATTGACTGATTCATTAATTTTTTTGACCCACCCTGTAAAAGCAAATCTAAAAAATATGAATGCAAGGATAAATTACATGTATAGTCTGATCATATTTTGCACACTTTCAAAAGGATTTATTCGGCAAAATTTTGAGATGACGTAATCAATTTTTTGGGGTTGATAAACAAATACATTTTGATTAAAAAGTTACCATGCTTACAATAACTTTAAACCGTCTACAAGATTTAAAAGTATTCAGTTTTGTAATTCTTGATTTAATTAATAAAATAAATTAACTCGGTCATTAATTTTTTAAGGCACCCCGTATAAGCAAATCTAAAAAATATGAACGCAGTGATAAATCACAAGTACTGACTCATCATACTTTGCACATTTAAGATAGGATTTATTCAACAAAATTTTGAGGTGACATCGTCAATTTTGTAGGGGGGATGAGCAAATACATTTTGATAAAAAATTTACCATGCTTATGATAACTTTAAAACATCTCCAAGATTTCAAAGCATTCGGTTCTGTAATTTCTGATTAAATCAATAAAATAAATTCAGCCATTCATTAATTTTTTTGAGTCACCCTGTATATGCAAATCCAAAAAATATGAACGGAATGATAAATCACAAGTACAGACTCATCATATTTTGTACATTTTAGATAGGATTTATTTGGCAAAATTTTGAGCTGACGTCATCAATTTTTTGGAGGGGATAAGTAAATATATTTTGATTAAAAATTTATCATGCTTATCATAACTGTAAACCATCTGCAAGATTTCAAAGCATTCGGTTCTATAATTCCTGATTAAATCAATAAAATAAATACACGCATTCATTAATTTTTTTGAGTCACTCTGTATATATAAATCCAAAAAATATGAATGGAATGATAAATCACAAGTACAGACTCATCATATTTTGTACATTCTAGATAGGATTTATTTGGCAAAATTTTGAGCTGGCGTCATCAATTTTTTGGAGGGGATAAGTAAATATATTTTGATTAAACATTTATCATGCTTATCATAACTGTAAACCATCTGCAAGATTTCAAAGCATTCGCTTCTATAATTTCTGATTCAATCAATAAAATAAATACACGCATTCATTAATTTTTTTGAGTCACCCTGTATATATAAATCCAAAAAATATGAATGGAATGATAAATCACAAGTACAGACTCATCATATTTTGTACATTTTAGATAGGATTTATTTAGCAAAATTTTGAGCTGACGTCATCAATTTTTTGGAGGGGATAAGTAAATATATTTTGATAAAAAATTTATCATGCTTATCATAACTGTAAACCATCTGCAAGATTTCAAAGCATTCGGTTCTATAATTCCTGATTAAATCAATAACATAAATACACGCATTCATTAATTTTTTTGAGTCACCCTGTATATGCAAATCCAAAAAATATGAACGGAATGATAAATCACAAGTACAGACTCATCATATTTTGTACATTTTAGATAGGATTTATTTAGCAAAATTTTGAGCTAACGTCATCAATTTTTTGGAGGGGATAAGTAAATATATTTTGATTAAACATTTATCATGCTTATCATAACTGTAAACCATCTGCAAGATTTCAAAGCATTCGCTTCTATAATTTCTGATTCAATCAATAAAATAAATACACGCATTCATTAATTTTTTTGAGTCACCCTGTATATATAAATCCAAAAAATATGAATGGAATGATAAATCACAAGTACAGACTCATCATATTTTGTACATTTTAGATAGGATTTATTTAGCAAAATTTTGAGCTGACGTCATCAATTTTTTGGAGGGGATAAGTAAATATATTTTGATAAAAAATTTATCATGCTTATCATAACTGTAAACCATCTGCAAGATTTCAAAGCATTCGGTTCTATAATTCCTGATTAAATCAATAACATAAATACACGCATTCATTAATTTTTTTGAGTCACCCTGTATATATAAATCCAAAAAATATGAATGGAATGATAAATCACAAGTACAGACTCATCATATTTTGGACATTTTAGATAGGATTTATTTAGCAAAATTTTGAGCTAACGTCATCAATTTTTTGGAGGGGATAAGTAAATATATTTTGTTCAAAAATTTATCATGCTTATCGTAACTGTAAACCATCTGCAAGATTTCAGAGTAGTCGGTTTTGCAGATTCCAAATTAAACTGCAAAATGTTGTTTCAACATTTTGATTTTTTTTTCAAAAATCTGGACGTTTCGGGTAAAAACTCAATTCGAAGTCATAAACTACATGTTTAGGACTATGTTATTTCATACAATTTAAAATGTATTTACTATGTACAATTTTGACGTGACGTCATCACATTATTGGTGGGGATGATTAGACAAATTTTGGTTAGCGTTTTACCATCTACATGATATTCTTGATATAAATCCAAAATTTCACAACAACCGGTCCAGTACTTTCGGAGATTATCTGTCTAATAAAAAGTGGAGACGGCAGACAGACGGACAGACAGACGGACAGACGGACAGACAGACGGACAGACGGACAGACAGACGGACAGACAGACGGAAACGGGAGACCTACTTCTTTGTCCTCTAGGGATCATGACAGGTCGAGAAAACGTAAAAGTAGAGAGTCGACCAACGGACTCGATTACAATACTTCCTTTGCTTACGCTCGGGAAGTAAAAAGAAAAAGAATGTATAGATTAGAGTCACTGATGAATAGATTATGCTTTTAGACATTTTTTCTTGTAATTTGTAATAAAGATGATACATAGACTTTACATGGATATTTTTTTATCCTTATCTCAAATACTTATTGTGTGAAATTGTTTTTTTTTATTTATTGTAAATATGCTCAATAATTTATGTTCAGAAGGTTTTATCAATTAGTGCAAGTTTAATGCAACTAAAAAATTTATGGGTGCCATACTTCTTGAATGATAAAAAAAAATCTTATAAATACGCAACACTGGCAACTCCTAATAATAATAATACAAGAATAAAAATGAATAAGGTGGATGATTACTTTTTTACTTCGCTTGTATAAGTTAAGGAAGTATTGCAATCGAGTACAACGAGCGACTGCCTACTTCTTTGTTTTCTGGAGGTTTCATAAATCCTAGAGTACGAAAACACTGGTCGTCCATTTCCGTCTGTCTGTCTGTCTATCTGCCGTTTGGCCGTTTTTTTTTATTAGACAGATAATCTTCGAAACTGCGGTCCCGGTTGCTGTCAAATTTTTAATGTGTATAATGAATATTGTGTAGATGGTAAAACGCTAACCATAATTTGGCTAATCATCCCCATCAATAATATGATGACGTCATCTCCAAAATTTACATTAGTAATTATTATTTAAATTTTATAAAATAGGATACTCCTGCACAATTGGTTTATGTGGTTTATGAATCCGTGTTGAGCTTTTACCATGGACATCCAGATTTTTGAAAAATAATAAAGCAAAGTTTTGTAACAACCTTTTATAATTTAATTTTGAAACTACAAAACCGAATGTTATGAAATCTTAAAAGGTATCCGTGTTGAGTTTTTACCCTAGACATCCAAATTTTTGGGAAATATGTAGTTCAAAATTGTATTTTACAATTTTAATTTGAAACTGCAAAACGCAGGGCTCTGAAATCTTGCAAATGTTTGAAGGTTGCACCAGGCATGACAAATCGTTAATCAAAATTTGTCCGTCATTTTACAATTTTGATGAAATCTTCTAATTTGTAACTGTTTTCGGGAAAAGAAACTGATTAATCACTTCTCTCCTCTGTGTTGTGGAGACACGAAGTAAAAACATAAACAGTTGATGTTAAGCATGTATTGAGAAATTGAGAATTTCAATCATTTTTTACAGTTGGTTATCTGCTTATTTAAATATATTTCATATTGTCCACACTTGTGTACCCTCTTGAATTACGGCTTCGCGGCGTAGGGGCCACAGGGGACTTATTTACGCCAAAGATGTTTACTTTACAGAGGTTAACACAAAATGAAAATCGCAATATTAAATTTTATATTTTTTTAAAGAAGCAGGATTTCTCGCACTGTCCTTCAAGAGAGAGGAAAATTCTGTCGAAATAATTTTCGACCATTTTTTTAAATAAATTAAACTGTTTTAAATAGCTTTCAGATGTTATTTTTAATTATTTCTAATAAAGTTGATTATATGGTGTGTACATTTGTTTTTTTTTTTTTAGAATTTATTCTAAATACATGCAGTAATTTATTTTTATAATATTGCGTCAATAGCAGAAGTTTCATGTACTCGAAAATCTGATGTGTGCCAAACTTCCTTGTTGTTGAGAAAAAAAAATTGTAAACACGGTATTCTGAAAACTCCCTAAAATATAAAAATACTTTCTTTTTTCAAAAAAAAACAAAATTAATAGAATGATGTGGATAATTACTAAATAGTATATTGTTTTATTAGGAGCTAAAATGAGACTTTTCGTGGCGAATCTGTAGGTTTGACGGCCGAGCGCGCGAGGCCGGCAATTACAGATGAGCCACGAAAAGTCATTTTTCTCCGAATAAAACATGCTATTTTTTCTTCAAACGTCTGCAATTCAATTAGAGAAGTAATTTAAAAAAATGGAATTACATATCAGTTCTTTAAAACGAATGAATTAAGTTAACTGTTACTATGGTTTTTCAGTGTGCTTTGGAATGATTTGTATGCTGTTGCTATGGTTTTACTTTTGCTGCCGCCTGTAGCGGCAGCAAAAATTTTTATCTGTCGGTGGTGAGGAGCGGCTGAAATGTCATACTTTAAGTTCATTTGTTGAGGTACATAAAGTCATGTTTTTTTGACGTTTGAAGAAAAACAATATTTTTCGATGTTTAATGAAGTAAACTGATATATATAAATACACTTTGTAAATTGATCAAAGTATATTTCGACAGGATTTCCTTCAGCCCTAAAGTACAGTCGAACAAATCCAGCTTCGAAAAATTATCAAATTTAACTTCGAATTTTTTTTGATGACGTCATCAACATCTTAGCAAAGACATGTATATCATCAATTTTAGTAAATGCAGTGTATTACTATTAACAACTAATAAAACATGTCCCATCCATTAATTTTTTTAATAACTTTGTATAAGAAATTCAAAAAAACATGAATGCGTCGATAAACCACAAGTACCTACTTTTAGTAGTAGTGTGCACATTTTATATATATATCAACTTTTTACAAGATATTCGGCTTTTCAGTTTCAAGATTAAATACTTTGTTGCTATACAATTTTGATTTCTTTCCAAAAATGTGGATGTCGAAGGTGAAAACTCAACACGGATTCATACAGCACAAGTGCAGACGTATCTTATTTTATAAAATTAAAAACAAATTTACCATTGTAAATTTTGGAGATGACGTCACCCCATTTGTGGTGGGGCTTATTAACGAAATTTTGGTTAGCGTTTTATCATCTACATGATTGTCCTAATCCTAATATATATGTACAAAATTTGTCAACAATCGGTCCGGTAGTTTCAGAGATTATGTGTCTAAGATTAAAAATCGACACAGACAGACAGGCGGACAGACAGATAGACGAACAGACAGACGGAAACGGAAGACCACTTTTTTCGTACTTTAGGGGCCATAAAACGTCGAAAAAACACGAAAGTCGCAAGTCGCCCGATGGACTTGACCACTATACTTCCTCAGCTTACGCTTATGTAAAAATCAAATTTGTTTAACGACATGTTACAGTTTAATTTTGAAGTTTCAAAACCGAATGATATGAAACTCTGCAAAGGTTTTAAGGTTATCGGAAACACGTAGGTAAATCGTTAATAAAAATTTATGGGTTTACGATCCCCCTAAAAACTGATGACATCATTTTACAACTTTGCTGAATAAATGTTATTTAAATTCATCTTGTGTTATTGTGATCTTAAACATGCAAATTTTTGAAAAAAATCAAGACTGCGTAACAACATTTTGCAATTTAACTTTGAAATTGCAAAAAACTCATTTCAAAACATAGGCGTAGCACGCTTCTTTACATTTACTGTAACACCACATAATACATATGTTTATTTCAACTTACAAGGCTTCTCGTAAAAAAACTAAAATTTGCAGAATCAAATTTTACAATCTTTCAAAGAAGCTGGATATGTTGTACTTTAGGAGCCAGGAAAGTTCTGTCGAAATATCAAGTGATCAAGTGACCCCAAAATAATTAATCAGTGAAGTGTCATGTTTTATTCACATCCCATTTCCTTGAAAATCTGAGGGTAACAGTACTGTTACTAAAATAGTGTTATACTGCACCTATTCAAACTGACATACGTGTCTTTGCTAAAATGTTGCTGACGTCATCAAAAAAATTTTATATAGAAAAACTCATAAGAGACATATACACACTATTCTTCTTTACCTATACCTTAACAATCCACGCATGCTTATATTAATTTTAGCCCATAGGAGTGATGATAACAAAGTTCTCGAAGTCAAATTTGATCATTTTTGGAAGCTGTACTTGTTCGACTGTACTTAGTGACGACCAATTTTTTTAAGTAATTTTCAATGAAGTTGATAAAAACAGGCTCTACCCTTATAGTTTTGTAAACTTATCTTAATTGTATAAGTATACTAAATAGTACAATAAAAATATATTTGCAACATTTCGTCGATTAGCAGAAGTTTTATTCACTTGACAAATCTAATGGTGCCAAACATCCTTATTGATGAGAAAAAATTCTGTAAATCTGGAAATCTAAAAACTCTAAAAATATGAAAAACATAATTTCATCTAAAAAACTGTCAGAATCAATGGAATGAAGCGGGTGATTATTTTCACCAGTAATTTTACAAAAAACAGAATGTATCTATTTTAGTATACTAAACTCATTGTCAACTAGTATGGGGATTATTGTAATTTAATATGTACTACATGTAAATACCGAGAACAGTTTCAAAACATCACCATTTAGAAAAAACTTTTACTACTATTTAAATTTACAAAAATATTGCGACAGCTAAATTTCCCAATTATATTATATGTTCTCATAAAAACGGAAGTTAAACAACACAAAAAAATGAATAGTTACCATATTGATATATAACTTGTTTTCAAAAATTATCAATTTTTATGAAAATAGTCGAAAACATAAAAATAGCCCAACTGATTCTCTGAAACCACTCTTTGTTCCCGTGCGGATGTTTTGGCTCCCGTGCGCGCTGCACGTGTTATTGTTATTGTTATTTAGAATCGGTTGATCTACTGAAACTATCATTTTTACAAAGCGCGTCAAAGGTGATGTGTGCAGTGCATTCGCTGGGCTTCAGGGCGTCGCAGAAGCAGAACAGAACTTATGGAAAACAGATCAGCAGTTTGTCAGTTACCGTTGTTGCTTGTTAACAATTTTGGTGTATAGAAGGATAACGGAGGATATTTGACAAAAAAGAGTGAATAAATAAACGTCAGTTATCGTAGATTTTTTTTATTACAACTGTAATTGTAACAAATGAAAATTCCAAAATTTTTGAGAAAAAAATCTTATGTTTTAGGCAGTTGCCAGAATTCTGTATTTATAGATTTTTTTCTCATCCATGAGGAAGTTTGGCAGCCACTAGAATTTATTATTGACGCGCATGAGACTTCTGCTAATTGACGACATGTTATAAAAACATTATTTTAAGTTTTGAGAATAAATAATAAAGAAATAATATTTTTAGATACCACTTGAGATGAATTTACAAAAATATACGACGAAAGTCTGTTTATATCAGCTTTAATAGAAGTTATAAAAAAAGCCTAAAAGCATTATCTATGCAGTAGTTACCCCAGTGTACACATTCTCTCATTTTTTTTAAATACATACATCACGTTTTGAGGTGTTGCCGAACTTCCGTATTTATGGGAATCTCTCCTAACAGCGAAGAAGTTTGGCACACCCAAGATTTTCGATTTTTTCAAATACTGAAAATTTTTTCGTGACAAATGATTTTTATAAACACAAATTATTGTGGTCTATTAGAGTGAGAAATATAAAACACTAAAAATTAAATTTTAAATTTCATTTAGAACTCCTTTTACAGTGAGAGGTGGGTATACCAATAAAATCAATTTTCTTAGAACAGAAACATTAGTCCCGAAATATAGTACATTGATGATAAACTCATGTGGTGAATCTTTTTGACATTCTTGAATAACAATTATATATTTATGTATTCAGGAGTTAGCGAAATTCTGCGTTTACAAACAAGTATTTTACGAATGAGAAAGTTTGGCACTCACACCACATATAGACCAAAAATATTTCTAATATTTGACAAAATTCATAAACGCAAAATAAGTAATTAGAAGACATAATACTGAGCCAAAACAATTGTTTTGTACACATTATTTGAGATTCGCTTTAAACTAGTACACAAGCATACGAATAACGTCCACTTAGGAAAATATGTAAAATTTGATCTTTATTTATTCATTTTTTACTTCCCGAGCGTAAGCAAAGGAAGTATTGTAATCGAGTCCGTTGGCTGACTCTCTACTTTTACGTTTTCTCGACCTTTCATGACCCCTAGAGGACGAAAAAATAGGTCTCCCATTTCCGTCTGTCTGTCCGTCTGTCCGTCTGCCGTCTCCGATTTTTATTAGACAAATAATCTCCGAAAGTACTGGACCGATGTTGTGAAATTTTGTATTTATATTAGGAATATCATGTAGATGGTAAAAGGCTAACCAAAATTTGTCTAATCATCCCCACCAATAATGTGATGACGTCACTTCAAAACTGTACATAGTAAATAGGTTTTAAATTGTACAAAACAACATAGTCCTACACATGTAGTTTATGACTCCGACTTGAGTTTTTACCCGAAACGTCCAGATTTTTGAAAAAAAAAAAAACAAAATTTTGAAACAACATTTTGCAATTTAATTTGGAATCTGCAAAACCGAATGCTCTGAAATCTTGCAGATGGTTTACAGTTATGATAAGCATGAAAAATTTTTAATCAAAATATATTTACTTATTCCCTCCAAAAAATTGTTGACGTCAGCTCTAAATTTTGTTGAATAAATCCTATCTAAAATGTAGAAAATATGATGAGTCTGTACTTGTGATTTATCATTCCAGTCATATTTTTTTGGATTTGCATATACAGGGTGACTCAAAAAAATTAATGAATGCGTGAATTTATTTTATTGATTTAATCAGGAATTACAGAACCGAATGCTTTGAAATCTTGGTCATGTTTTAAAGTTATCCTAAGCATGGTAAATTTTTGATCAATTGTTTATCAACCCCAAAAAATTGATTACGTCATGTCAAAATTTTGCCAAATAAATCCTTTCGAAAATATGCAAAATATGATCAGACTATACTTGTAATTTATGGTTGGATTCATATTTTTTAAATTCGCTTATACAGGGTGACTCAAAAAAATTTATGAATTAGTCAATTTATTTTTGATCAAATTAAGAACGAGCCGCGACTTTCAGACTGAAAGCGATTTTATTAAAATGGCCCGTCACAGAACTCTAATAAAAGAAGAACTATGACAGACATAGACACGGTTCTAAGAGCGAGGGAAGTACTGTCTAAACTTTTTAGACCAATTTTTTGAATTTATGACCCTGATCGTAATCACACATCTTATGGAAATAAAACGTGTATTTATATTAGTTCACTCCAATAAAATTAGAAAGATATTGTTCTAGTAGTTATCCACATTATTCCATTCATTTAGTCTTTTTTTGAAAAAAAAAAATGTTATTTATTATCTACAAGAGAAAAGTGATCATTCACTAGTGGACTATTTTTCACGAGTACATAAACATTCTTTATCATCGAGTGTAATATTTTATTTTATTTTCTACCAGATTTTAACTAAAACTTTAAAACTGTTCGAATGTGCTGTACGTAATATTTTTAATACGCTGCGTCGCGCATCGGCGAATGCAAACGTGTTGGCTAATACATGTGTTGTCTTGGTTTGACTTTGGTTTCAATTTGTAATCTTAACAAATAACAAAATAAATTGTAGATAAAAGACTCCTTTATGTACCGGTAAACAAGACTTGTTTATCTACTAAACATAAGGCCAAACGACCTACTTTTAATGGCTGGTACAAAATAAAAGATTTTTTTAAATTTATTAGGAGTTTCCAGAGTTCCGTATTTGCAAATTTTTTTCTCATCAATAAGGAAGTTTGGCACGCATAAGGTTTTCAAGCCCATGAGACTTCTGCTAATTGACGAAATGTTAAAAAAATAACTTAATGTAATTATTTAGAATAAATGCATAATAAAAAACCAAAAGAAATTTTACACACCATTTGAGGTTCCAAAAATATACTCGTAAAATTTATTTATATCAACTTTAATAGAAATTACATACTTATTGACAAAAACATCTAAAAGCTATTTATAACAGTATACTTCATTAAAATTAAAAAAAAAAGTCAAAGTTTAATCATACACAAATTCAAGATTTGTAAACCACAAATACAAGAGTATATCATTTCATACAATTCTGGTAATGTTGACTATGCAGCATAATGAGCAGACGTCATCAAATTGTTGGTGGGGATGGTTAACCAAATTTTGGTTCGCGTTTTACCATTTACATGATATTCGTAATATACAAACAAAATTTGACAACAATCGATCCAGTAGTTTAGGAGATTATCTGTCTAATCAAAATCGATACAGACGGACAGACAGAAACGGTAGACTATTTTTTTTGTACTCTGGGGGGTCATGAAACGTAAAGAAAACATGAAACTGGTAAGCCGCCCGATGGATTCCTTCACTTACGTTCGGAAAGTAAAAAAGCCTAGTAATCATCCACTTCATTCAATTTTAATTTTTCATTATTAGGGAGTTGCCAATGTTGCCTCTTTATAGAAATTTTTTTTACCAATCAAGAAATTTGGCACACACTAAATTATTCAGTTGCATTAAACTTCTACTAACTGACGAAATCTTGCAAACATGATGCTAAATGTATTTATAATAAATACAAAAAAAAAAACAATTTTACACAATATGTATTTGAGATGAGGTTACAAAAATATACGGCTCCAGACTATTTATATTAACTTTATTAGAAAAATAAAAAAAAGTCTTAAAGCACAACCTATACATCAGTGACTCTAATAATAATATTCCTTTTAATTTTTTGAAAATACATTATATTTTGATATTTTCAGAAGGTTCCCGAACTTGCGCATTTACGCGAACATCTCTTGACAGGAGGGAAGTTTGGCACACAGGAAGATTTCGCTTTTTTCTAATGCTGCGATTCCATCTAAATAAAATAATAATTTTGTTTCAAAGTAGACAAAAAATTAAAAAAAAAATACAAAATGTGTTATAAATAAATGTTTTTACTATAAAAACTACATAAATAACGAAGGTGCCAAATTTCCTGAATTGTAAGAAAAACATTTTTATAAATATGACTCAAAAAAATTAATGAATGCGTGAATTTATTTTATTGATTTAATCAGGAATTACAGAACCGAATGCTTTGAAATCTTGGAGATGTTTTAAAGTTATTATAAGCATGGCAAATTTTTTATCAAAATGTATTTGCTCATCCCCCCTAAAAAAATTGATGACGTCACCCCAAATTTGGTGAATACATTTTATCTAAAATGTACAAAATATAATGAGTCTGTACTTGTGATTTATCATTCCGTTCATATTTTTTGGATTTGCATATACAGGGTGACTCAAAAAAATTAATGAATGCGTGAATTTATTTTATTGATTTAATCAGGAATTACAGAACCGAATGCTTTGAAATCTTGGACATGTTTTAAAGTTATCCTAAGCATGGTAAATTTTTGATCAATTGTTTATCAACCCCAAAAAATTGATTACGTCATGTCAAAATTTTGCCAAATAAATCCTTTCGAAAATATGCAAAATATGATCAGACTATACTTGTAATTTATGGTTGGATTCATATTTTTTAAATTCGCTTATACAGGGTGACTCAAAAAAATTTATGAATTAGTCAATTTATTTTTGATCAAATTAAGAACGAGCCGCGACTTTCAGACTGAAAGCGATTTTATTAAAATGGCCCGTCACAGAACTCTAATGAGAAGAAACTATGACAGACATAGAGACACGAGCGAGGGAAGTACTGTCTAAACTCTTTAGACCAATTTTTTGAATTTATGACCCTGATCGTAATCACACATCTTATGGAAATAAAACGTGTATTTATATTAGTTCACTCCAATAAAATTAGGAAGATATTGTTCTAGTAGTTATCCACATTATTCCATTCATTTAGTCTTTTTTTGAAAAAAAAATGTTATTTATTATCTACAAGAGAAAAATGATCATTCACTAGTGGACTATTTTTCACGAGTACATAAACATTCTTTATCATCGAGTGTAATATTTTATTTTATTTTCTACCAGATTTTAACTAAAACTTTAAAACTGTTCGAATGTGCTGTACGTAATATTTTTAATACGCTGCGTCGCGCATCGGCGAATGCAAACGTGTTGGCTAATACATGTGTTGTCTTGGTTTGACTTTGGTTTCAATTTGTAATCTTAACAAATAACAAAATAAATTGTAGATAAAAGACTCCTTTATCTACCGGTAAACAAGACTTGTTTATCTACTAAACATAAGGCCAAACGACCTACTTTTAATGGCTGGTACAAAATAAAAGATTTTTACTTCCCGAGCGTAAGCAAAGGAAGTATTGTAATCGAGTCCGTCGGCCGACTCTCTACTTTTACGTTTTCTCGATCTTTCATGACCCCTAGAAGACGAAGAAATAGGTCTCCCATTTCCGTCTGTCTGTCCGTCTGTCCGTCTGTCCGTCCGTCTGTCCGTCTGTCCGTCTGTCCGTCCGTCTGTCCGTCTGTTGTCCCGGATTTTTATTAGACAGATAATCTCCGAAAGTACTCGACCGATTGTTGTGAAATTTTGTACTTATATTAAGAATATTATGTAGATGGTAAAACGCTAACCAAAATTTGTCTAATCATCCCCACCACTAATGCGATGACGTCACTTCAAAATTGTACATAGTAAATGGGTTTTCAATTGTATAAAATAACATAGTCCTACACATGTAGTTTACAACTCCGAATCGACTTTTCACTCGAAACGTCCAGATTTTTGGAAAAAAAATCAAAATTATAAAACAACATTTTGAAATTTAATTTTTAATCTGCTAACCAGAATGCTTTGAAATGTTGCAGATGTTTTAAGGCTATAAAGAGCATCATAAATCTTTAGTCAAAAAATATTTGCTTATCCCCTCCAAAAACTTGATGACGTCAGCTCAAAAGTTTGTGGAATAAATCATATCTAAAATGTACAAAATATGATGAGTCTGTACTTGTGATCTATCACTCCATTCATATTTTTTGGATTTGCATATACAGGGTGACTCAAAAAAATTAATGAATGCGTAAATTTATTTTACTAATTTACTCAGAAACTAGAAAACCGAATGCTTTGAAATCTTGCAGATGTTTTAAGGTTATGAAGAGCATAATAAATGTTTAGTCAAAATATATTTGCTTATCCCCTCCAAAAAATTGATGACGTCAGCTCGAAAATTTGCCGAATAAATCCTATCTAAACTGTAAAAATATGATGAGTCTGTACTTGTAATTTATCACTCCATTCATATTTTTTGGATTTGCATATATAGGGTGACTCAAAAAAATTAATGAACGCGTAAATATATTTTATTGATTTAATCAGGAACTACAAAACCGAATGCTCTGAAATCTTGCATATGTTTTAAGGTCATAAAGAGCATAATAAATGTTTAGTCAAAATATATTTGCTTATCCCCTCCAAAAAATTGATGACGTCAGCTCGAAAATTTGCCGAATAAATCCTATCTAAACTGTAAAAATATGATGAGTCTGTACTTGTAATTTATCACTCCATTCATATTTTTTGGATTTGCATATATAGGGTGACTCAAAAAAATTAATGAACGCGTAAATATATTTTATTGATTTAATCAGGAACTACAAAACCGAATGCTCTGAAATCTTGCAGATGTTTTAAGGTCATAAAGAGCATAATAAATGTTTAGTCAAAATATATTTGCTTATCCCCTCCAAAAACTTGATGACGTCAGCTCGAAAGTTTGCCGAATAAATCCTATCTAAACTGTACAAAATATGATGAGTCTGTACTTGTGATTTATCACTCCATTGATTTTTTTTTGGATTTGCATATACAGGGTGACTCAAAAAAATTAATGAATGCGTAAATTTATTTTATTGATTTACTCAGGAACTACAAAACCGAATTCTTTGAAATCCACTGCGAAAAAAAAAACATAATAGGCATGCAGTCGTCACGTTTCCGACAGCGAGGGAAGTACTGTCTAAACTCTTTAGACCAATTTTTTTAAATTTATTAGGAGTTTCCAGAGTTCCGTATTTGCAAATTTTTTTCTCATCAATAAGGAAGTTTGGCACGCATAAGGTTTTCAAGCCCATGAGACTTCTGCTAATTGACGAAATGTTAAAAAAATAACTTAATGTAATTATTTAGAATAAATGCATAATAAAAAACCAAAAGAAATTTTACACACCATTTGAGGTTCCAAAAATATACTCGTAAAATTTATTTATATCAACTTTAATAGAAATTACATACTTATTGACAAAAACATCTAAAAGCTATTTATAACAGTATACTTCATTAAAATTTAAAAAAAAAGTCAAAGTTTAATCATACACAAATTCAAGATTTGTAAACCACAAATACAAGAGTATATCATTTCATACAATTCTGGTAATGTTGACTATGCAGCATAATGAGCAGACGTCATCAAATTGTTGGTGGGGATGGTTAACCAAATTTTGGTTCGCGTTTTACCATTTACATGATATTCGTAATATACAAACAAAATTTGACAACAATCGATCCAGTAGTTTAGGAGATTATCTGTCTAATCAAAATCGATACAGACGGACAGACAGAAACGGTAGACTTTTTTTTTTGTACTCTGGGGGGTCATGAAACGTAAAGAAAACATGAAACTGGTAAGCCGCCCGATGGATTCCTTCACTTACGTTCGGAAAGTAAAAAAGCCTAGTAATCATCCACTTCATTCAATTTTAATTTTTCATTATTAGGGAGTTGCCAATGTTGCCTCTTTATAGAAATTTTTTTTACCAATCAAGAAATTTGGCACACACTAAATTATTCAGTTGCATTAAACTTCTACTAACTGACGAAATCTTGCAAACATGATGCTAAATGTATTTATAATAAATACAAAAAAAAAAACAATTTTACACAATATGTATTTGAGATGAGGTTACAAAAATATACGGCTCCAGACTATTTATATTAACTTTATTAGAAAAATAAAAAAAAGTCTTAAAGCACAACCTATACATCAGTGACTCTAATCATATTCCTTTTAATTTTTTGAAAATACATTATATTTTGATATTTTCAGAAGGTTCCCGAACTTGCGCATTTACGCGAACATCTCTTGACAGGAGGGAAGTTTGGCACACAGGAAGATTTCGCTTTTTTCTAATGCTGCGATTCCATTTAAATAAAATAATAATTTTGTTTCAAAGTAGACAAAAAATTAAAAAAAAAATACAAAATGTGTTATAAATAAATGTTTTTACTATAAAAACTACATAAATAACGAAGGTGCCAAATTTCCTGAATTGTAAGAAAAACATTTTTATAAATATGACTCAAAAAAATTAATGAATACGTGAATTTATTTTATTGATTTAATCAGGAATTACAGAACCGAATGCTTTGAAATCTTGGACATGTTTTAAAGTTATCCTAAGCATGGTAAATTTTTGATCAATTGTTTATCAACCCCAAAAAATTGATTACGTCATGTCAAAATTTTGCCAAATAAATCCTTTCGAAAATATGCAAAATATGATCAGACTATACTTGTAATTTATGGTTGGATTCATATTTTTTAAATTCGCTTATACAGGGTGACTCAAAAAAATTTATGAATTAGTCAATTTATTTTTGATCAAATTAAGAACGAGCCGCGACTTTCAGACTGAAAGCGATTTTATTAAAATGGCCCGTCACAGAACTCTAATGAGAAGAAACTATGACAGACATAGAGACACGGTTCTAAGAGCGAGGGAAGTACTGTCTAAACTCTTTAGACCAATTTTTTGAATTTATGACCCTGATCGTAATCACACATCTTATGGAAATAAAACGTGTATTTATATTAGTTCACTCCAATAAAATTAGAAAGATATTGTTCTAGTAGTTATCCACATTATTCCATTCATTTAGTCTTTTTTTGAAAAAAAAAATGTTATTTATTATCTACAAGAGAAAAGTGATCATTCACTAGTGGACTATTTTTCACGAGTACATAAACATTCTTTATCATCGAGTGTAATATTTTATTTTATTTTCTACCAGATTTTAACTAAAACTTTAAAACTGTTCGAATGTGCTGTACGTAATATTTTTAATACGCTGCGTCGCGCATCGGCGAATGCAAACGTGTTGGCTAATACATGTGTTGTCTTGGTTTGACTTTGGTTTCAATTTGTAATCTTAACAAATAACAAAATAAATTGTAGATAAAAGACTCCTTTATCTACCGGTAAACAAGACTTGTTTATCTACTAAACATAAGGCCAAACGACCTACTTTTAATGGCTGGTACAAAATAAAAGATTTTTTTAAATTTATTAGGAGTTTCCAGAGTTCCGTATTTGCAAATTTTTTTCTCATCAATAAGGAAGTTTGGCACGCATAAGGTTTTCAAGCCCATGAGACTTCTGCTAATTGACGAAATGTTAAAAAAATAACTTAATGTAATTATTTAGAATAAATGCATAATAAAAAACCAAAAGAAATTTTACACACCATTTGAGGTTCCAAAAATATACTCGTAAAATTTATTTATATCAACTTTAATAGAAATTACATACTTATTGACAAAAACATCTAAAAGCTATTTATAACAGTATACTTCATTAAAATTAAAAAAAAAAGTCAAAGTTTAATCATACACAAATTCAAGATTTGTAAACCACAAATACAAGAGTATATCATTTCATACAATTCTGGTAATGTTGACTATGCAGCATAATGAGCAGACGTCATCAAATTGTTGGTGGGGATGGTTAACCAAATTTTGGTTCGCGTTTTACCATTTACATGATATTCGTAATATACAAACAAAATTTGACAACAATCGATCCAGTAGTTTAGGAGATTATCTGTCTAATCAAATCGATACAGACGGACAGACAGAAACGGTAGACTATTTTTTTTGTACTCTGGGGGGTCATGAAACGTAAAGAAAACATGAAACTGGTAAGCCGCCCGATGGATTCCTTCACTTACGTTCGGAAAGTAAAAAAGCCTAGTAATCATCCACTTCATTCAATTTTAATTTTGCATTATTAGGGAGTTGCCAATGTTGCCTCTTTATAGAAATTTTTTTTACCAATCAAGAAATTTGGCACACACTAAATTATTCAGTTGCATTAAACTTCTACTAACTGACGAAATCTTGCAAACATGATGCTAAATGTATTTATAATAAATACAAAAAAAAAAAACAATTTTACACAATATGTATTTGAGATGAGGTTACAAAAATATACGGCTCCAGACTATTTATATTAACTTTATTAGAAAAATAAAAAAAAGTCTTAAAGCACAACCTATACATCAGTGACTCTAATCATATTCCTTTTAATTTTTTGAAAATACATTATGTTTTGATATTTTCAGAAGGTTCCCGAACTTGCGCATTTACGCGAACATCTCTTGACAGGAGGGAAGTTTGGCACACAGGAAGATTTCGCTTTTTTCTAATGCTGCGATTCCATCTAAATAAAATAATAATTTTGTTTCAAAGTAGACAAAAAATTAAAAAAAAAATACAAAATGTGTTATAAATAAATGTTTTTACTATAAAAACTACATAAATAACGAAGGTGCCAAATTTCCTGAATTGTAAGAAAAACATTTTTATAAATATGGAAGTTTAACAACACATTTAATGAGTACAATTTACAAAAAATAATGAACAGAAAATGTGTTTGTTATAGATAGTTTCCAACCAAACTTCTACATTTACACAAATTTTAAACTGTTTTTTCATCTAATTTTTTCAAATAGTTTCCACACATTTATTTGTCAGTCCACCAACTGAGAAAACTTAACTAACATTGAAAAACTTCACTGTCTGTTTCTCACAGAGAGGGTTAAAAGCATCTCTCAACTTTTTATTTCTGGTTCAAAGTTTTTGATAAAATCAACTTTGGTTGAGATATTCCCCTGGTGAATTGTCGATTGAATCTGAAGGACAGGAAATTTGTTTTAACCGAAAATGCTGTCTTTACAGCCCATTTTTCTCTTCAAGGGTTTAGAAGTACTAACACAGTTTCAGATGTTGGCAGCACTCCCAGTATAACCTTAGCAAGTAAACATTAAAACATTTGTTTAACAACATCGCGTTTATAAAACTTGCACTGAACTGGTGAGAAAACCAAATCTTTCTTGATAATATCTCAATATCCACTGTCAATTTAGAAAACTCACTTATATTTATTATTGTAGATAAAAATCTATTTATCGTGTTGTTATGATTTCGAGTAAGTTCCATTCCACACTGTTCCCACAAAAATAAAAATTTGACTGACCTCTACAAACTACAATGGCTGTAAACACTTGCAATGATGCATAGTTTTCTACAATTTAGTCAAAACAGTGTTTAACGAAGCTAGCAAAATTACGTGCTGCTATCACTGAGCAAGTGGCCAAACTGTCATTTCAGGTGTGATGTAGCTAAGATATAAACCAAGACGGCATGAATTGCGCTGTTGTCACATGAGCACCCTATGCGAAACTGCCTGCTAGATGAATATATATATATTTATTTATTTATATTATGAATTTATATTAATTTTTATATTTTATTACTTATTACATATTATATTTTTTCAAACATTGAATAAAATAATAATTTACTGTAAGCTCTAAATTTTACTCTCCATATCCATATCCCTAAATGGTAACTAGATTTTCTGAAATGCCTATTCATATCGCATAGATCATGTTAATAAAATATACTGAGAGTCATATGTTTACGATGTTGCGATATATACGTAACGTCTATGTCCATTTAATACGTTATATTGGCGTTTAAAATAAAACGTAACAGATACATACAATATAGAGAATCTAGCGACATACTAACACAACGTTATGATGATGTACCAGCGAGCACGTCTCTAGTCTGAAACAGTGTGGATGTCACCAGTATGTTACAAGCATGGGTCACTGTTGATTACATTACATAGCACAGGGAAAGCAAATGTACGCAGTTTGGGATGTAACAGCTAACAAGATCGTAGACAGAGTTAAGTGGGATTAACATCGTTACGACGTAACTGTGTTTACTGGGTTGTGTTATTTACGCCACTGCATAGGATACTTCTACCTATACTTTAACAGTCCACAGATGTTTTTGTTTCAAATTATATGGGTTTTTTATTATTTCTCTAAAAAGCTGCATTTATTTGTAATTCAGATGTGAGGAAAGTTGTATCTAATAATTTTAAACAAATTTTTTCAATAGGAACACATTTAACAAAATACTTAGTTTTATTTGTACAACCTATGCAAAATAGTTAGTATTTTCATAGTGGCATGGGAATAACGGATCAGATAACAACCGAGAGAATCATTAGCAATTTCCCGTTTTATGTTGACGGTGCAGTGGTTTAATTATTGCGAAACCTTGTTTACTATTACTGCAAAATTTTCACGAATCGCTACCGCATCGCACAAATCTAGCTATGTTTAAATATATCTAGGTACAATGCATATTAAGTTTTCCTTCTTTACTTGATTCCACCCGTGGCAACATCTAAATAAATAAACTTAATATCTACAAGCAAATTTAAGAATGTTCTGCAAATTTTAAAAGTTTAAGAAAATTTCCTAATCATACTTTTGTTACACCTTTAATACTACACTTTATAAGAAATTAATGTACCCATGTTACAAAAAATCAATGCACCTTGAATCCGAAACCTCTGCGGTAAATCTTTGCCGACAAGCCACACTTAAAAATTTTCAATCCCATTACGAAGAATTATGGTTCTGGACTCTCCAGCAAAGGGTATTAAAGGCTTAATTTTTACGAACAATGTATTCTCAGTCCTAAAGATTATGTCTTATTGTTAGACGCACACGCAAGGGCGTCTTTCTAAGACGTAACACTTGTTTGACTGTTCTACAACCATTTTAATTTTATGAAACAAATGCTACGTAATAAGATTATATTCAAGTCTGTGGCGTAAACATTTTGCAGAATCCCAGGTTTTTCAAATGCGAAACGGTGGATGTTACTTGTGCCGGCCAGTTCAAACAATACAATGTTCACAAATAATAAGCAACAATGTTCAGAACAAACAGTGAGTCCATAAGTTGTGCGTTTTGTCTCCGCGATGTCGCCCACGATTTTTTATGTGAATACCCAAGGCAGTTGTCACAAAATATAAGATAAATCCATACTTTTAATGCCCAATTATTCATGAATTCTCAAAACGCGTTACTGAGGGAGATTTTGGACAAAATTTTACGATAATCGATAATGTGGTAGTTTCGGAGATTAATTGTCTAATAAAATTCGACACAGACGGCGGCCATACGGCAGACGGTAGATAGATAGACAGGCAGACAGGCAGACAGACATAACCGAGAGATCTATTGCTTCGTATTCCAGAGGTCATGAAATGTCTAGAAAACTTTAAAATAATTACTCGTCGCATGGATCCCATTACAATAGTGGCTTAGCCTGCGCTCGGAAATGCTTTATTTGGTAAAGTACGAATATGTTGAAGTGAATCTATTTTCCAGAAATAATCTACACGTACAAAAGACAAACGCTGTCTAAATAACCTCAGACCAATGTTCACTTCCGGAGCATAAGCTAGGCATGTATTTTAATAGGCTCCAGGCGACTGATTACTTTCATGTTTTCTCGACGTTTGATGATCCCTAGACTACTAAAAATAGATCACCCGTTTCCGTCTGCCTGTCTATGTCGAATTTTATTAGACAAAAAATGTCCGAAACTACTGGACGGTTTACTACGAACATCGTGCAGTTGATAAACCGCTATACAAAATTGAGTTGATCATCCCCACCAACGGTTTGATGACGTTTGCTCAATTTTTTTTTAGTAAACGCCATTTAAATTTTATAAAATAATATATTCCTACACTTGTGGATTATGAATCCGCCTTTGGTATTTTACCCTAGACGTCCAAATTTTCGCAACAAAATCCAAATTGTATCATTACTTAAATAATTAGTTCCCTTACAGATAAATGAACTATGGATATTTGGACGACATTCTCGTTTACTAATTACCCATAAATGTACTTTTAAATCCAACGAAATTTATTTCTTACTTACTCGAATTTACACGGCTAACTATTACAGCGATTATGTACAAAACAATTCCGACGCAGTTGAGTCAAGAGAATCGAGTCAAGTTTGACTCGATTCTCTTGACTCAACTGGCTGAATGATAACCGTCCCCGACCGACGGTGGCCTTTATTTAAACCTATATGTTCCTCTCGATGGCTCGAGAACGCCGCTTCGAGGGTTTTCTGGGTTGTCCATCGCAACTTCCGCCCGGCCGATGAGTCATCACCGCCGTACATACCAAAATAAACACATACATACTAGAAGACCCGTAGGTGTCGTACCGGGGCGACGTATGGGTTTCTTTCGTAACAGTATGTTAGTTGATACAAGAGATTTTTTTTAATTTCAGCAAGGTATTATAAAATGCATACTGTATTTACACAGGCAAATAATGCCCCACTTCTTACCATTTTAGGTGCGGAAACGTATACTAGGTATACATCTTGCCAAAGTTTAAAAAGTTCTACTATAATCTGTAACATTTTAATGGCGTTTTATCAAGATTTTAAATACGTAAGCCAAAAGCAGATTATGAAACATATTCTCAATACAATATTCATTTATAGTGTATTAATGTACAGTAAATATAGATTATTTATCAGTATATACTGGTAACAGCAAAAGCAAATTGCATCAGACCGAAAAAAATATTTAATCTCTACATATAAACTGCGACGGATCTTTTGCTGGATCCGAGAAAGGTACTATATGTAAACTACTGCGGTATGCAGCTACGCAGTTACTGGACTTGATGAGTTAAGTACTAAAGTTTACAGATTCATACAGGATTTGTCACTTTTCTAAAATTATTACGTTGCACATGAAGTTAGTACTAATACTCAATTCTGTTTCTTGGATATTTATAATCTATACATATAAAAGGCAATGTCCCGATTGACTGACCTATCAACGCCCAAACTGCTAATGATAGAAACTTGAAATTTGGAGAGAATGTTCATTTTATACTGAAAGCATCGTGTAAGAAGGGATTTGTCGAAATTCATCCTCTTCAAAAGGGGTGATAAAATTTGTATAGAAAATGGATGTGTATGGCAAAACATATGTTTATGGTAATAATGTTTACTTGAAACCTGATATTAATGCTCCTCAACACAAATAATGAAACACGTATGTATTTTCCAAGACTTAACCCCTAAGGGGGTGAAAAGTGGTGGCGAAGTTTGTATGGGATAAATATTTCTATTGTAAATTTTTACGTGAAACTTAGTATTAATATTCTTCAACACAAATAATGAAATACGTATTTCAGATTTTTCAAGATTCCAGCCCTAAGAAGATGAAAGGGGGTGACAAAATTTGTATGAAGAAAAATATTTTTATGGCGATTTTTGCTTGAAACTTTGTATTAATGCTCTTCAACACATTTTTACTTGAAACTTTACACAACGAATCGTGTACGCGAGCGAAAAGCTAGGAAGATATATATTTTAGAGGTCGACCTATTCGAATTGCGGTGCATTTCTAATCCGCGACCGAACTGCGGTGCAAAATTTTTGACTGGTACCTTATTTTCTCTTATACCTGTTTATATTGGACCTTTTATTACCATTAAGCGTAAAGCTCTAGAAGAACTTTGCTATAAACTTTCAAAGTTGATACATATGAAAATTCAAAGTCAAAATGGAACTGTAAAAACATTTGCTGCAAAGGATTGTCAATACATACGAAATAACATGAACTATTCACCCAAAATTGTCAAATTCGATCCAAAATTGCCTACAAATATCAGAGAAACCCAGAAGTTACTGACATCTATTGAAAGTAAAACGTCCAGAGGTGAAAATTTTTTGACAGTTAACGACATCGAAATTCAAATCGTAATATTTTCGTGTGCTATATTTTCTGTTTCTTTTATAGGTGGAGAAAAATTCAATATCAACCTGAAACACCTGAAATTGGAATCTGGCTTCGTTACACTTCCGGATTAATGTTCTTGCCGCCTGACGAAGTTGGTGATTGTTTTGTCGAAGATTTAATGCCAAATAAGCCCGAAGACGACAGAGTTAACTAGTTCGCATGAGCCCAAAAGACAGCGTCTCCTTTAAGAACAACTAACACATGCGAGTCTTTCCGTTCTAGATTTAATTAGTTATTGTTCTACCGCACATCCTAATATTCTCGTATATATACATTTTTATTATTTTATTAAACTTTTATAGACTGACACATAAGGTATATTAGAATTATTAATTCAGCAAATTGTAATATCAGATTGTAATAAGAAAAACGGTGACTGGCAGATACTTTTATTTTACAAATAAATTCATTTGTTTCATGTATAAATGTGTACAAAATAACTGATTATTATTCTGACGGTAAATTTATCTAGGGAATAAAACTTTTATAATACTGTCAATTTAAGCAGAGATTCTAATCTCTGTCCGGAATTCAGAAAGAGATTAGTACACCCAGATAAGCTCAAATTTCTTGACCGGAATTCGTGTGGTGGATTATTGGATCTCGGGCTGCTGACCGGAGTTCAGGTGCACCGGATTTTATCTGCCACAATTTACATGGTATAGAAATTTACTCCGCCGTTTACATGTCTAAACCCAACAATTTTATATGGTTAACAATTTTTTGAATATCAACATAAACTAGTCTTAGATATTTAAAAATTTTAAATACATTGACAAAAAACCGGTTAAAATAGAATTTAATTTGAAATCCTACGTTTTTTTCGTAATCTACATCATAAAGAATTTTTTTATTATTTTTTTCGTATATAACGTACTGAAGAGTTAATCCGCCATTTTCCAGACACGCGGTATATTGGTATATATATATATTGGTATATCTATATTAATATAATAAAGACAGAACTCCTGATTGAATGACTCATCAACGTAGTTAGCGTTCCTCGATATCTCATTAATTATTAGAAATAGAAGAAAAAATCAAAGGGCAAAACTGAACGTTTTTTTAGGGACTATATTTTCAAATTATTTTTAACTATACACAATGTTTTGTTTTTAAAGCGTAACATACAACTTTGTTTTTTTTAAAGACATATCCTATATATTTTTACATATTTTCAGTAGCCTCTTGTCTGGCTTTAAAACTGCCGTTTATTACTTCTTTATGTTTTCTCGACTTTTCATGATCCTTAGAGTACGAAAAGGTAGGTCTCCCGTTTCCGTCTGTCTGTCTGTCTGTCCGTCTGTTTGCCGTCCCGGATTTTTATTACACAGATATTCTCCGAAAGTACTACGCGGATTGTTGTAAAATTTTGTATTTATGTTAGAAATATCATGTTGATGGTAAAACGCTAACTAAAATTTGCCTAATCGTCCCCACCAATAATGTGATGACGTCACTTCAAAATTGCAGATAGTAACTGGGTTTTAAATCGTATAAAATAACATAGTCCTACACATGTAGTTTATGACTCCAAATTGAGTTTTTACCAGAAACGTCCAAAAATCAAAATTTTGAAACAACATTTTGGATTTTAATTTGGAATCTGCACAACCGAATGCTTTGAGATCTTGCAGATGGTTTACAGTTATGATAATCATGATGAATTTTTAATCAAAATATATCTACTTATCCCCTCCAAAAAATTGATGACGTCAGTTCAAAAGTTTGCCGAATAAATCCTATCTAAAATGTACAAAATATGATGAGTCTGTACTTGTGATTTATCATTCCATTCATATTTTTTGGATTTGCATATACAGGATGACTCAAAAAAATTAATGAATGCGTGAATTTATTTTATTGATTTAATCAGGAACTACAAAACCGAATGCCTTGAAATCTTGGAGATGTTTTAGAGTTATCATAAGCATTGTAAATTTTTGTTCAAAATGTATTTGTTCATCCCACCTAAAAATTGATGACGTCACCTCAAAATGTTGCTGAATAAATTCTATTTTAAATGTGCAAAGTATGATGAGTCTATACTTGTGATTTGTGACTGCCTTAATATTTTTTTGATTTGTTTATACAGGGTGTCTCAAAAAATTAATGACTGAGTCAATTTATTTAATTTTTCAAAGAAGTGGGATTTGTGGCACTGTATTGGTGAGGAAAGTCCTGTCTAAATAACTTTCAACATTTTTTTTAACATCTGTGTTACAATATTTTGAACACAGAAATGAAATTTTTGCATACAGAGTGTTTATAAAAACATCTTTAAATATTCGAGTTTTCAAATGTTGTTATTGCAGTTTTTTCAAATACAACACCTTATATTTTAATACCGCGTCTTATTCTATTTTTTGTTTTTTTCCGTTTTTGCGAAGTATTTTCTATCTTTAAAGTTGATAGTTGCTGCCATTTTTTTACTTTGTTAAGAAACATATCGACATATTAGAAGAATGAGAAAAAAATAGAATAAGTTAGAAACACGAAATTTAGATTTGTTCTATAGCCTAGATGAGCAGTAAGAAAACGTGTTTGTACTATAATATTTATATGTCTAAACTGTCAAAAATACAGGGGCAAAACCACGTGTGGGTGCTAGTATATTTATACAGATCCTTCATCATGAATGTTTACTTCCCGAGTGTAAGGAAAGAAAATAGTGTATTTGAGTTCATCGGGCGACTGGCTACTTTCATGTTTTCTCAATGTTTCATGACCTATAGACTAACACAAAATACGTTCCCATTTCCGTCTGTCTGTTGTCTACATGTCTGTCTGTCTGTCTGTGTCGATTTATATTAGACAGATAATCTCCGAAACTACCCGACCGATTGTTGGCAAATTTCATACATATGTTAGAAATATCGCGTATATGGTAAAACGCTAACCCACATTTGGTTAATCATCCCCACCAACAACAGAATGACATCTTCAAAATTTATATAGATAATCTTTTTAAATTTTATAAAACAAGTTGCTGCTGCACCTGTGGTTTATAAATCAGTGTTGAGTTTTTACGCTCGGGAAAATAGAGTGATCCGTTCTTGATTTGGTAAATAAAATAAACTACCTCATTAATGTATAGAGTCACAGTATTTTGCATGTTTTAGATACGAATTTTTCAGCAAAATTTTTTGACAAAGATAAACGAATAAATTTGGCTTAACTATTTACCACGCTTACCGTAACCTTAAAATATTTGCAATATTTCAGAGCATTCGGATTTATGGAAAGTTAAATTGCAAAATCTTTTTCAATTTTGATTTTCCTTCTAACGTCTAGGTAAAGAACTCAACACATTATTTTATAAAATTTAAATAACATTTGCCATTTTAAATTTTTGTGGAACAATAAGATGGTCAAAAAATTTTGGGTTAGGGCTTTACCACCTACACGATATTCCTAACATTCGTACAAAGTTTCAAAAACATCCCTCTAGTAGTTTCGGGGAGTACTTGTCTAAGGCCCGGCGGAAAAGTTGCAAAAACATTGGAACTAATTATTTCAGCGGTTTTTTAACTAACCGAGCCGTTACTAATTCATATGCGTTGTATTAAACTTTTTTTGTGGTAATTAAATTAATTGGAGCAGTAAAATTTAGATAGTAGTATATAACAATTTCTTTAGTTATGTCATCCTACATAATTTTTTTTATGTTTTTTCGACATTTCATGACCTCTAGAGTACGAAAACATAGGTCTCCTTTTTCTGCCTCTGGACCGCTTATTTTATACAAATACATACTCCTCCACTTGTAGTTTATGAATCCGTGTTGAGTTTTTACCTTGCAAATGTATTAAGGCCAACAAAAACATGCTAAATCATTAACCAAAATTGATCAGTTTAAGATCCCTCTAAAAACTGATAACGTCATCTCAAAATTTTGTCAAATAAATTCTACATTTAATGTGCAAAATATGATGAGTCTATTTATACTTGTGGTTTATTGATGAGTCAAAAAAATTAATGAATGAGTCAATTTATTTCATTGATTAAATCAGAAACCGCTAAGTCGAATGCTCTGAAATCTAGCAGACTCTTTAAATTTGTGTAAACTTTTAATCAAAATATATCTATTTATCCCTTCCAAAAAATTTAGGACGTCGTCTCAAAATTTTGCCGAATAGATCCTATCAAAAATGTGCAAAATAGTTTATACTTGTGAATTATCGTAGTATTCATATTTTTTTAGAAGTGTTCATACAGGGTGACCCAAGCAAAAGACGAATGAGTCAATTTACTTATTGATTAAATCGATTGATGATTATTTTTTAAGGATGCAGCATCTCGTGAACAACCCTGTGTTTGAAAATAATGCATTTACAGTGTCGGAAAAAGTCAGTAGTCCAGAATCAATCTTCTGCAGCCAGAACGTTAGGACATTCTGTATAGAGTAGATGTGTAAACGTATGTCCTACAAACCGTCCATTTTCGTAGGATGGATGTGTATTTTGCATTCTTTTAAGCGACTTTATGCAGAATTTAAGATTTTTTTCGTACTCACCAGTAAATCTGCAATAGCGAGATGCATTAACATCGTGTTTATCCTAGATGGAGTCTTTCTACGTCTTTTCACTATCAACACTAACACTGTCGTGTTTGCGATGGCTGAAAATACCATCAAAATACTGTACACAATGATGGATAACTGATGCCCTTCATTGAAACGCATATTTATGGGCAGTTTGTCCTGTGTAGCATTAGACCACGCATGTAAGTTCCTGTGGTCTTGCACGGTCTCACTGGCACCTGGTATGTCCTTCATGTTTTCATAATAGTCACTATAGTTCATCACTGCGAACACTTATAACACCTGTAACAAAAAAATGTAAATATTATTCTAAGTGTCAATTATTATTCAAATTCTAGGAAAATACGTTTAATCAAAATTCTAAAACATTTTTATAACAATAACTCCTCTTCAGCCGCAGTCATTTGTATATGTTACGTCTTTGTATGTTGTATCTACTGATTAAATTACACAATTAACGCTGTACGCTTGGAGTAAATGAACATCAAAAGAGAAATATTAGTTGCCGTTTATTTTATACCGTGAAAAGACACGGTTAGAAAGCTCAACATAGAGACTATTCTTAGATAATTTTTATAGGACCGTTTATGTATTCTACGGTCATGTAGGAAAACGTGCCAATGCTGTCATTTAACGTAATAGCAGAATTCATTATTTTTCCTATTCTTTGAAACATAAATACGTAAGCTATTTGATGCCAAATTATTCAAATTAAATATGAGCAATTTTTAACAAAATTACGTGCCAATGCTGTCATTTAACGTAATAGCAGAATTCATTATTTTTCCTATTCTTTGAAACATAAATACGTAAGCTAGTTGATGCCAAATTATTCAAATTAAATATGAGCAATTTTTAACAAAATTACTCTGAGATTAACTTAATATGTCACGGCAATTTGTAAGGCATTACATATTTGCAAATAAAGGACATTTTTGCTAGCTTTGCTTAATTAATTTCTAAACTCCGACACAGAGTTTATAAAATATGGATATAGGGAATTAACATGGGAATTGGTTTTTATTTTATAATATCTCCCCAGATCACTTTAAAGCTATTATTGAGCGATGGAGGTCGAAGAGGGCTATCGGTCAGTATTTTTTCCAAATCGTTGCATCGCGCTCATTCACTGCAAAAAGGTTTTAAAAATCGTATTTTGAAATTCGCGCCCGAGCCGATTTGTCGCGAAATGTTCCGTCGCACTGTCGAAGTTCGGCGATCGCGTCATTGGATTAATAATGCAAAATCCAAATGTCAAAGTGAAATTAGAAATTATTCTGAGAAATCAACGAACCACTCAAACTGAATTATTTTATCCAGTGTGATGATTATTGTAGAACAAATTAAACGGAATAAATGCACAAATTGATCCATTCATTCGTCATAGTGCGCGACCCCGTCAAACGAGCCATCTCGAACTACAGGCCGTATCCAAAAAACCCGAGATGAAGACTTCGAGCAGCTGGTCTTCCTCAAAACCCCATCGGCAGCATTGTGACATGTCCTGGGAGCCCGTCAAGCTAGGAATGTACTTGCGCTGCCTCACTCAGTAATCACTGAACGACTCAAATTGAATTATTTTATCCAATATGACAATTATTGTAGGTCAATTTAAACGGAATAAATGCACTAATTGCAAAAAATATTTTATAAATTTTTTTTAAACTGCCGATGAAGAATATCTAAATAAATATAAACAAATAATGAAACAATTTAATGTATTAATTAATTAAGCATCCGGTTTCCGTTCATTTTGATTTTTTAGTTTTTTGCACATTTGCCACAATAATCGACGATATTATTTTCCAATTGGTTGGTTGCTGGCTAAAAAAACAGGAATTGAATTCGACATTATTTGCAACGTGTGGGATTTAATCCCAAATGATGATAGGTAAAGATTCGCAACAGGTTATTGAAATTATATTGTGAAGCAGTGTAATGTCAAATAGAAACTGCTGATTTTACTCGAGCAAAAATGGCGTAAAATGACCGGCTATAGATGGGCATCCAGCCGATAATAGTACATTATTACACGTATTTCATAAGACGATTATTGTGACAACTAGAATGAGTGCCACAAGTCGTCATATAGAAAGAGTGTAATATACTAAAAAAGTTATTTTCAAATAGGAATTTTCGACGGTCGATTGGTAACAAAATCAACATTTTCGTGATCATTTAACACAAAAGGGAACAAATAGATGGAAATATTCAATTGGGCTAGTTACTACTTATTAACAATGTTCACTGACTTGGTTTCAACTTTCGACCACCTTTCGACTGCCGGCATAATAACATTGCCAACATAATCAAGGAAAAAGTTACTGGTTTTGCGTGCTATAATAAAATTAAATGTCATTATTGTGAAAAGCATATTATGCGTTTCATAATGAAAATATTATTGACACAAAGTAGAAAAACAAATTTTAGTGTGTCAAAAGGCAAGAATCAGACTACACGACCACAAATAGCTTTTATTTCAGTATTACGCTACTTATTCTTCAATATGTGTTTTTGGAATATATGGTATATGTGTAATCTAGGATTAATGATATGTTGTATTCATCCGAGATACTTCTTTAGAGAGAGCTTTGATTTCTTTCACAAGCTTTTATTTCTGCATTTGGAGTAAAAAGTTTTGTTCGCCTATATTCATACAAACAATATGATGAGACAGACTATATGCAAATCCGTAGTACGTGACGTTTGGCAGGCAACATTAGGTGGAAATTTCACTCGTCTCTCTTAAGAGGATTCGCTTATGGGGTTATCAATACATTTTCAGAATGTAATATCTCCTTTATTAACAGACTTATTGTTATGAGATTTTATGTGAGACCTGTCAGTAAGTTTCCTTATTAACAAGTGCAGTTTTTTGAAAACAGTTTAGTATCATCTTTTTTGTTATTTTGCTGAAATTTTTCATTACATGTGTTTAAAAATGTCAATGTTTCTTCTGCGATTTGTAGAGTTTTATAGGTTGACAATAGTGGTAAATAACTGCGATCCTATTTATTATTAAAAAATGTGAGGAATAATTTCATTACAATTTTAAAAAGAAGACGATAATAAACTGTTTTCAAAAAAACTGCGCTTGCTGTGAACAGGTTATATTTAAAATTTAACAATGGAGATATTACATTCTGAAAATTTATTGAAAATTCCATAAGCCAAACGCAGTCACTCGCCTTAAAAGCAAAGCAGTTATAACATTTTGTTCTTATGAGCATATGTCGGTAAATAAGTTCAATTTAAATATCATTCTCTTTTAACTTACTACAACCCGTTTTCATTAAATTAATTTAGCAAATGTGAAATGAATACAAGTTTGTCTTGTTGACATAATAATCAATATACTAAAGGTGTCACTATCTTTCATTACGGAAACTTGTCATTTACGAACGCAATTTAAAAGCAAGTAAGTTTTATAGAATAATATTAATAAGGGTTAGTTTTACGTAATGAAACAAATGAAATTTAATAAAGTCGTACATTCTTCACATGAGCTACATACTAGATGTTTTTTTCAACAGCCAACTAGAAATTAGCAAATATTATGGTAGTCACTTTCCATTTACTAAAATATTACTTGAGCAAAAAATTGGTCGAAAGTTGTTCCGACAGAACAACTCCTACTGAAGTACAAAGAAACATATCCAGCATTTTCAAATGGGCGCACCCTCAGAAGCGTCCGTCATCGTTTCTCTGTCATAGTGAACTTTTCTACCTGCCATGGGTACCTGCACCTCTTTAGATTAATGCCTAATAGATTCATCCGCATTCGTCGTGCCGTGTTGACCAGTACACATAAGTTTATGTTTTATAAATTTAAAAACCATCCCTTTAGAAATGTGCATGTTACGCTACTGACTGACAATCCGTTGTCAGATTCTGATGACTCACCAATTCACCAATCATGCAGTTTTTTTACAATAACTAAAAGAAGTAAAATTTTAACAGAAAACGAAGAATGGCGCCTAAAGTAGAAAAAAATTCTCCATCACCTCGATATTTTTTAAAAGCACACCGAGTTATAGTTTTCGCTAAAAATCCGCTCGGGTTTTACGCACTTTATTTTTTATTTTAAAAACTGCTACGTTTTTTAAAAAATACAAGACTCTTCCTTAAAGATTTTTATGTCATGAGCACGCACATGTATCGCCCTGCTCTTCAACTGTTAAAATGAAGGCGCAAAATGGGTTGGTGTTTTGCCTTATTTTGGCATCTTTTAATGACTGTGTGGCGGAGCCTTAATGTCTGGGATCTGTTTGATAGTGTGTTGGTAATTTGTGTTATGGTTGTGATCTTATTTTGAGGTGTTTTGTTTAATAAATCTTTAGTAAATGTGTCAGTCGATGTTTGTGGTGTATTTGAAAGACTACTGTTATTATTTTGTGGTATAATTGGGATCTTATTTTGAGATGTTGTTTTTGACAAATTGGTGACAGATGTGTCAGTCGTAATGTATTTGGTGGTTCGACCATACATTCATAAATTCATCAATCATCAATGGTGTGGCGAAATTTTTCAGGCTAGAGAACATCAAAACCATTTCCTATTTCCTAGTACTAATATTTCTCCAACTAAATATATTGACGGCTTTGCCAACTTAGAACTAATTCTTTTTATATTAAGAAAACTTCCATAATCTGATTTTCCTTTCCTCCAAGAAACGTTAAGGTTTTTACTAAAAATAAATAACGTCGTAATTCCAACGTTATGAAAAAAAATTCAAAGGTGCTCATAACACGTAAAAACCAAATCAACCTGTCCGAATGTCTTGTCAAATTTCATTCCGCCACTCTTCAGATTAGCTTTTTACAGCATACAAATTCTATAAATTTTGCTTTAGTAAACACTCACGTCTAGAAAACACGTTCTGATCATCGTTTTTAGAAAATAAAGTCTGACTTCTCAGCGTTCAAGAATATTTAAACTTTTCTGTGTGAGATACAGTTATACAACATATGTATAACAAACAGCAAACAAGTTATGTCAATAATACAAACGCAAACATGTTTGTATGAAATAAATGAAGCGTTAAATCAATCAAAAAACGTACTCACAGCACACAAACATGATGCGGAAGGTGTAATAACGTCTAAATATTTGTTATTTCAAAAATTCTGCTTGATCTAATAAGTAGATATTAAAACATTTACTAAAAATTTAACGTGTTAAAAATGTGGCTTTCTTAAATAAACAAATTTGTAGTTAATAGTCGTAACTGGAGCAAAAAAGCTTTATCTGGTAGGTACTTGAGAATTATTATTCGTTTCAGTTTATGCGAATTACCGCAAAAATATAACTCAACAAAAAAGGAGGGCAAAGGAATAACATTATGCACTGAACAAGATGTAGACGAAGAAGAATCGAAATGAACAATATATCAGATGATGAAAAAATATTTCCACGATATTTAATACCCCTCGTTGCACACGAGATTTTATTAAAAATATTGTTGAAAATCATTTTTCCAATGCATGGTTGTAATAAGAAAATGTAAAGCAGGAGGCACGAAATTACACTGTTTTATAACAATTTATAATAAAGTTTTTATCTTAATTTAAATCTTTTAACCAACTACATGCATTTGAATACATCTTGACTTATTTAAACTATTTTATTTTTTCATTTTTTTCATTTCATTTTTCATTTTTTTCATTTCTCTCTACTTACGCTCAGGAAGTAAAAAACGGTATTGAAATCAGTTCATCAGTTTGGGAGCTACAGTACAAAAGACGTCTGTCTGCCCGTGTATCGACAGCCATCAGCTGATAATCTTAAAATGGCTGTAGTGACTATCTAAGCATCATCCAGATTAAACCAGCTAAATCGGTTAATCCGTTTGGAAGCTCTCGTGCCACAGCCAAATACACAGACAGACAATGGTTTCAAAGTTAAAAATGGCTACAGTGATTATCTTCAGACATAGTTAAGACACATCCCGATTAAAGCAGCTTTCAAATAAAAAAATGGAATCTGTTGATCCGTTGGGAGCTGCGGTGCCAAAAGTTCAACATGTGCTCAGGATATGTCTTTTTATTACTCTTGAAAAAGTCATAAATATGTTAAAAAGAACTCCTAGATCAGCGGTAGCAATGCCTAGCCTGTTTCAGCTTTTAGTAAAATTCACAAAACAGTAGCAGTGGAGGTTATTGTTTCTGTCTGCGACATTCTAGACTTCCCAAATGATTAATCTACTCCATTTTCCTCTAGGACGGTTAATTTAATTCTACGCATTGTTTTCAACAAATCTATTAGTCTAGTATTGCGGATTTCATTACAAAAACCCGTCCAGACGAAAACGACTCTGGAAGCTATATGATAATAATTTAATTGTTTATATTTAACTAATAAGTCGGAACAGAGACTATTGTAAAATGAATAGCTTTCATCTTTCGAATTTTAACAGGACTACAACTCGGAGACAATTAAGATTTTTGGTGCGACGTTCGAACGTATTTGTCAAATTTTGTGCCTAAATGTTTAGTGAAATTGTTTCAAACTTTACAGACATACCGTAAATACCATGCAACAACAATGGACTCTTGCCTTCAAACTTCACGCAAGTTTACCTATTTCTTAGCAACAATGTACATACTGTTATTTGTATTAATATAGCTGTATGCTACTAATAAGAACATGATTAGTTTCAAACTTGCTGCATTGCACCGGTATATAATAATTCAGCTTGAGTGAATATTAACCGAGTAGTCATAATAATAGCCGCGTAATTTCGTGTAGTTCAGTAAGGAACTGTTGATGACATATTAATTCAATTAAGCTGACAATCCAATATTCCTCAGACTTATCTCATTCCCTGGGATTGAGAGAAACCCTAAGACTCTAAACACTTTTAGTATTGTTATATGTAGGTATGCGTAGAGATGGCCCACTGGATTTCAAAACAGTAAATACTAACTTAATGACTTTTGACAACACTGTATTTTTAATTCCCGAGCAAGTACTGTAATCGACTGGTTACTTTCATATTTTCTCGACATTTCCTGACTCCTAGGGTACAACAAAATATGTCTCGAGTTTCCGTATATCAGTCGTCTATTTGTTTGTCTTTAATTAAACAGATAATGTCTAATTTTATAATTGTTGTCTAATTTTATATGTATTTTAGGAATACCGTTTAATTGGTAAAATTATCCCCACCAACAACGTAGTGACGTCATCTCCAAAATTTACAACAGCAAATATTTTTTAAATTTTGTAAAATAAAATACTCCTGCACTCCAAGCTAGTTCGAGCATTGAATGTATATACCTAGATATACATTTTTATCTTTAGAGTGCAGCCACTAGAGAGATCTATCTGCTGTGCATACTGTCACCAGAGCGCTCTCATTGGGTTTATATAATTGTACAAGTTGATTTAAAAAATTTATGAAAATTTCAAAATATTTTTGTCCGTTAGTTTATATGAAATTATTTTTAGTTTTCTAAACGGTATTACAACATCTCTTGCTGCAGCAATACAAATTGTTTATGATTCTATAGGTAAGTGGAAGGATTAAATTTCAATTACCTTTTATCTGTAGTCTTTGTGATAAATTCAATTATCCCTTACCAAATGTAAAAAATTAGTCGAAGGTTATTTCGACCGAACTTCTCTCGCCCTGAAATAATAGGTGTTCAACTGAAAAATCAGTCGAAATGGGCGTTGAAATTTCATCTGACACACACGGCATTTTAAAACACACATTTTCTGTCACATATACAATCATTGTAAAAATGGTTGGATATGTCACAGAAACTATTGTACAACCCTATATTTTAAAATAATTTTGCGAATTTTGTAACTTGCAGAGCGTAAACGAAGGCAGTATTGTAATCGAGCCCGAAGAAATAGGTCTCTGGTTCCCGCCTGTCTGTCCGTCTGTTTGTCCGTCTGTCCATCTGTCTGTCCTTCTGTCTGTCGGTCTGTCTGTAGTCCTGGATTTTTATTAGACAGATAATTTCCGAAAGTACTGGGTCGATTGTGCGAATAAGTGGTTCACCCCATTTACTCGAAAATTACAGCAATGTCACATCGTAAATAATTTTTATTTAAATAACAGCTCCTCGCCCAAAATAATTTTCAGACCGTTTTGCTGTTTTAAAGAGACAAAATGAATCAAATTTCACATTCTTTTATGCGGCCGCTGATGCTTGTACGTGATTGTAGTCGAATTCTTACAAAGTAGAAACATAAATACTCGAAGTTAACCATGTAATTATTAATAAGAAAAGAAAAAGGGGTGAAGGTACTGTTTTGGAATGTCCAAGAGTTGCGAAAAAAGAAAAAGGATTTCTGGAACTACGTGAGAAAATTTGATGTGGTGGGGCTAGTAGAGACATGGGTACAAAGAGAAAACTGGGAGAAATTTGAAGAGACACTACCACAAGAATATGTATGGGAGTGTCAAACGGTGACAAAAAAAAAGAAAAAAGGGAGAGCAAGCGAGGGAATAGCAATGGGATATCAAAAAGAAATGCAAGAATTGGAAAGGGGAAGTAATATTAAAAACGGACCAATGAAGAAAGTAATACAGCTGGATAACAATCGATGGGAAATAATAATCGTATATTATAGCAAGAAAATGGAGGAAACCAAAATAAACATAGAAAAGGAAACAAAGAAACAGGAGATGAAAAAATACTTGTAGGAGGGGATTTTAACGCAAGACTAGGCAATAAGGAGACAAGAGTAACAAGTAAAGTAGAGGGAGAGAAAAGAGGATCAAAAGACAATACAAATAACAAAGAAAGGAAAATATTGTGGATTATAATAGAAGAAATGAGATGGGAAATTTTGATTGGAAACAAGAAAAAAGATGAAGAAGGAGAATGGACGTACGTAGGGGCTAGGGGAGAATCAATTATAGACTATGGGATTGTCAACGAAAAGGTGTGGGAAGAAATAGAGAGTTTCAAAGTGGGGGAAAGAGTAGAATTAGACCACATGCCACTAGAAATAAAAATCAAAGGAAAAGAGCAAGACTGCGAAAAACAAGAGAGAAGAAAGGAAAGGAAAGAAATAGAAAGAAGAATATGGGATGAAGAGGGAATTCAAAGATACAGAAGTAGACTAGAAAAAAAGAAATTCGAAGTATAAGAAGATATAATAGAAGCTATGATAGCAGAACGGATCAACTTAATTGAAGAAGCTAAGGAAAAAAGAAAGATATACATATGGCAAGGGAGGAATAATGGATGGAACGGAGAATACTATTATTATTATTATTATTAATATTATTATTATTTGAAATTGAACAACAGGTACATGACCCAATTACAGTCCAATTATTAATGAAACCGATATTACCGGCAGCTAATATAGCACAGCTATCATACTGTGGTGCCCTAAAGGTATATTAGTCAGCTAGCAGGTGAATATTAAAACAGTTCAAAGGTATCACAAAACTGGTGGTAGTTGTTGCACATCTCGCTAATGGGAGAGTATTTCAGTACATTAAGACGAGGAGTGGGTAGGTAAAACAAGTTTGGATGACGTAAGGTTAATAGCGGTGAGTGGAAATTAATCTGAGCGAGTAAAGGAGGGCAATCAATATTTGAATTAATAAGTTTTTTCAAAAAATTTAGCGAGGCTTTGATGCGCCTAGATTGCAAATCATGAAACCCAAACCTCTCAAGCAGTAAGTTTTGAGGGTAACCCCTAGGAGGATAAACTCCATCCAGTCTGAAAACCAGGAATTTCAAAAAACGCCTCTGAATTTTTTCAAAGATATCAATGTGAATATTCGCCGACGGAGCCCATACAACACTACCATACTCTAGCTTTGATCTTACAAAAGCAAAAAATAGAGATATAAATGTACTTATGTCTTTAAAATCTTTGCAGGATCTAATAATGAATCCTAAGTTCTTGAGAGATTCATTAACAACGGCATCATAATGCAACGAAAATGTAAGTTTGGGATCAAACATAATGCCCAAATCTTTGAAGTAATGAACGCGTTTTAAGACTGTACTGCTGATGGTATAGTTATTGGTTATAACAAAGTTTTTGTTTGAAAAGGTCATTACATGGCATTTAACCAAATTAATGGGAAGGTTATTACAAGCACTCCAGTTATAGAATTCATTGATATCTTTTTGAAGTAAATAGCAGTCATAGTTGGAAGATACGCGCCTAAACATTTTTAGATCATCAGCAAGCAATAATACTTCGGAACCGATTCTTTTTACTACATCAGTAATGAAGATGGCAAAAAACAATGGTCCTAAAACAGAACCTTGTGGAACGCCAAATAAGACAGGAACTTTGTCAGAAACATGACCAAGGTACTTAACACATTGCATTCTTCCCGTTAAATACGATTTAATCAGCTTCACTAAGCTATCAGAAAATCCAAAATTGCGTAGCTTAATTAATAAGATAGAATGATCAATCCTGTCAAACGCCTTTGAAAAGTCAGTATACACCACATCCAGTTGCTGTTTAAATTCAAACGACTCAGATACATATTGGGTGAAACAAACTAAGTTGGTAATAGACGACCTTCCTTTGATAAACCCATGTTGTGAATTACTTAAGCTGTTACGTACATGAAAGAATAAGAACTTATGAAGAAAAATTTCAAAAACTTTGGAAAAATTAGATATGAGTGAGATGGGACGATAGTTAACAATATCATCACGTTTACCCTTTTTAAAAACAGGAGTAATAATAGAATATTTCCACATATCAGGAAATGATAAAGTTTTAATTATTAAGCTAAATATAATAGATAACGGATAAGCAAAAACGGCCGCACAATCATTAAGTAAAAAACCAGGAATATTATCATAACCAGAAGTTAAGTTAGGCTTAATTTTTTTCAACGCCGCATAAGTATCTGACTCATTTACAAGGGCTAGATGAATGGTAGTATTCACGGACCCATCAACAAACTTATTCGAATTGACATTGGCAGCGCTAGTGAACCCTGAACTAAAGTGGTCAACAAAAGCATTAAGGATATCTTTTGGATTATCAATTAATCGATTTAAGTAATTCATCTGCAAAGGTATTCCAGATTGTTTCTTTAAGTTGCTAATGTGACTCCAAAATTTATTAGGATTTTCTTTAATATCAGTTTCCAGATTCTCAAGATATCTGCGATGTGCCAACTTGATGTCATTCTTTAATGAAGAGCGAATAGTCTTAAAATTGCGAATGTTATATTCAGATCTGTTGGTTCTAGACAAACGCCATAATTTGGACTTCAGTTTAAGGTTCTGTCTAATGTCATAAGAGAACCAAGGTGGATACGAGCTTAAACGAGAGGAACGAGACTTATAGTAGAATATAGTAAGCTGAGGAGAAAAGCAAGGGAAAAATTAAGAAAATGGAAGAATAAGAGGGGAAGGAAAGAAGAGTATTTAAGACCAAGAGAGAATTATAGGAGAAAATGTGAAGAAAGAAAAAGAGAAAAACGAGAAGAAGAAGAGAAGACAATAAAGTCCCTGAAAACAGAAGAAGAAGTATGGAGATATAGTTATAAACAAGGAACGGAGAAGGAAAACTGAAGTCAGTAGGAAAATCAAAATACATGAATGGAAAAGACACTTTATGGAATTATTTGGAGGTTGTGAGGGAAAATGCTGCAAAATAAATAAAGGAATCACAACGACGGAAGAAATGTGGAGAGGTTCGGAAATAACAGAAGATAAAGTAGGAAGACAGATTGAAAGACTGAAAAGATATGGGAAGTGGTTGATGGAGTTTGAAAGGGAAAAGGGTTTCCTCGGCAATGGAGAGAAGGTATAATAATCACATTATTTAAAAAGGGGCAAAAAAGTGATGTGAAGAACTACCGAGGGATCACCTTACTCAATACGGCGTACAAGATACACGCAATGATACTAGATGAGAGGTTACGAAAGGAGATGGAAGCAAGGGGTATGTTACCAGACGGTCAGGCAGGGTTCAGGAAAGGAAGAGGTACTATGGACAATATGTACATCCTGCGCCATTTAGTGGGAAGAGAAATAAGGAAAGAGAGTGAACGAATGTACGCATTCTTCATAGATTTCAAAGCAGCGCTTAATAGCCCGAATAGAGAGAAAATGTAGGAGTATTTGAGGACAGAGAAAGTAGATGCGTACCTGGTGACGAAAATGGAAGAAATATATAAGGAAACAGTAAGTAAGGTGAAAGTGAATGGAATAGAGGGCGAGAATTTTTATACAAATAGAGGAGTGAAACAGGGATGCCCACTCAGCCCCGCATTGTTTGCAGCTTATCTAGGAGATATAGATGAAATGTTCAGAAAAGCACGAACAGGAGGGGTGGTAGTGGGCAAGGAGAAAGTGTGGTCGTTGGCGTACGCAGATGATTTGGTGATTATGGCAAAGAAAGAGAAAAATGAAAACAATGATTAAAAGTTTCGAGAAGTACCTACGTACAAAAAAAGGATTTAGAAGTGAATCTATAAAAAACAAAAATGGTGGTGTTTGGGAAGAAAGTAAGAAAGGAGAAGGAAGAGTGGGCATGAAGAGGGAAAAAGAGTGAACAGGTGAAAGAATTCCAGTACTTAGGATATACATTAAAGAGCAATAACTCAGAAAGAGCGCATATTCAGGAAATGGTCCGAAAAGCGAACAAAGTGATAGGAATAGTATGGGGAATAGGAGAGAGAAAATTTGGACATGATTATAAGAGAAGGATGATGATGTATGATAGTTTGATCAAAAGTCTCTTTATGTTCGAAGCTGAGATTTGGGGACGGAGGGAATATGAAGAAATAGAGAGGGTGCAAGAAAAATTGGGATTGGAAAAGTATACGTCGGGGTATATAGTGAGAGAAGAAACAAAAAAGGAGAAAATGAGAGTGAAAGCGGGTAAAAGGGCGGTGGGATTTGAAGAGAAGTTTAGTGAGAGAGGTGATTGTAAAATATTGCAAGGATGTTGGAAAGAAATAAGAAAGGAAGGGGGAAAACATGTTTGGAACGAAAGAGACAAGTATTATGAAGGAAAGGGATAGGCATGTGAAGAAATAGAGAGAATGAAAAAAATGGGAAGGAGTATGAAAGAAGAACTGAGTGTAAGAGATAAGGATATAGATAAGCAAGAACGCAGATCGAGAATATGGAGATCTAGATATAATGCAGAGTATAGAAAAATAGTAAAGGATGAAGTACCAAAGTACTTACACAGAGAGAGTATAAAGGAGAAAAGAATGATGGCGAGATTTAGGTGTGGAAATGAAGAGAAAGAGAATAACTTTTGGATGGATGAAACTGACAGAAGGTGTAAGATATGTTGGAGAGAGAGAAAATGGAGCCGTTCCTGATTTATTCAATAAAATATATTGACACATTCATTTTTTCTAGTCACCCTGTGTAAGCAATATGAATGCAATAACAACTCACAAGATAAACTCGTCATACTTTGCATATTTTAGACAGGATTTATATGGCAATGCATTTCAATTTTTCATGCTGATGACTTAAAATAAAATATTCCAAAATGCATTGCAATTTTAAAGAACTTAAATTGAAAGTACGGTAAAAATTGCTCGGTTCTTTATTTTTAACAAAACGAGGAGGAATCGCTTATTTTTAAAAAAATCTATACATTCTTCTGACGGCAATCTTATAAATGTCGCTGAAAACTCTCTTTTCTCAAGTCATCCATTATTTGATGATATCGTACATTTCAACAGATTATATTGGGGTGGATTATTAACCGACAGGTAAAAAGCAAAGTGAGATTTCCTCAATAAAAGGTAAGCCAAAATAAAATAAACGTCTTCATTCATACTTTCTTGAGTGTAAAAATAATAAAAAAAAATAGATATTTCAAAAACAGAAACAACTATAACGTTAGTTAGTAACTTTTTAAAGGGGATGAGTAAATTTTAGTCAAGATTAATCATCATTAGTTATTAAAATAGTTATTACGAAAATGTAAAAGTTTTTGACGATAACCCCTGGTCAAGAAATTAAAAGCTGGATACGTTATTAAGCCACAAATAATAAGAGACTTTGCGTGCCAACTATGCCAAAGTTGCGTCACATTCATTGTGTACCAAACTATGGTTTCCTGCTAAACTAAAACGGAGCATGAAACCACAAATACAAGTAGGTATACTAATTTTCGTAGAACGCTGAATTCTTATTATTAAATACCAAGATACACACACGGCAGTATTTAATACTTTTGATAGTGTTGTTAAAAATATTTTAAAATACAGAGAACACTTCACTGTATACCGATTTATAGCGAGCCATTCATTTTATTTGATTCTTAAGAATTAATATCGTTTACCATTCTAGCCATTTTCTCATTTCTCAGAGACTTGCTTCCTCAGCTGAAAATAATTTTCCGGTAGCTTACTCCTACGCCGAATTTTTGCGTACGCAAATATGAATTACGCGATTTGCGATATGAAAGAATAACAAGAGAGGATTTATTTGGATTTAGGAGATAATGGTATTCCAAACTGTTCTCGCGTAGTTCATTTTGGTAAAAGTATCTAATCTTGACAAAATGTGATTTACATAATGAAAAGAAACATGTGTTTTTAATATTCCATGTTATTCCAGGAAATTAAATAACATGTACTCAACCCACAATATTTTTAATTTTGTAATTTATTGCACAAATATTCTATTTAATTGTATGATTTTAATATTTGTTTCAAAAATAGCCACTTAATTTACCCGTGCCAACTAATACATACTTTTATTACAAAGTGCATTTCATAGCAGTCATTGATATTTCCCGTCATTGCCATTTTAAATTAAACATTGTTAGCTATTTGGTCTGGATAATTTAGAAATAAACGTCAATTATTAGGTTAAAATTAAAAACAATAATTGAAAACAAGAGCTCGTTAGGGAATCTCCTGTACGGAAAATCATCATCATCATCATCATCAGTGTTTTCGTCGTTGAACACTTTTTAACTTATTCGTGTTTTCTAATATTATTCAAACTAGACAGGGTATTTTATAATATGTTCAAGCTTACCTATACCTAAGCTTTCTTTTAATCCCAAATTTGTTTTTTTCTGTTACAATAAACTTGCAAAATTCTGGTATCACAAGAAGTCTAAATCTTGCCTTGTCGTGATTATTCTTTTATATAAAAACGAAACTGTTTGAAAATTGTTGATCAAAGAATTTTTTACCAACATCATTCTTTTTATCTTCTCATAAAGAAGCTAAATTTGTAATAATATACAAAATATCCCACTTAAAAAAAATCTTGTGGTACGTAACTGTAAAATAAACACTTTGTTTATTTAAAAATTATTTAAAAATTATTAAATTATAGATAGTGTATAATAATGGGTACTTATGATCACAACGCCACTTGCACGCCTCCTCAAAAAATCGTTCTTGTGCGCTACGAAGTAATTTCTTTTACTGTAGTCACACAAATAACCATTTACCTTTTATTAAAAATCGATTTGACAATTTATATCCAATGTAAAAATAAATCTATTACAAACAATTATACGTATAAGTGTCCATAAGTGCAAAATTCTGACAAATAACATTCGAGCTATTTAATTTAATATTTAATAATAGTTACCAACACGGTCAATATAGTGGGGTTATTATCGAAAGATAAGATAACAAAGTAATTACGACTTGCACGAGTTAAAATGTGATCTGTATTGATTTAAAACTGAGATCTGACGAAATGATTGTAGTTCGTTGGTAACAGTGGTCGGAAGTTAGTTCTTTCGGAACTTCCCTCGCCACTGACGTACAGTACAGCTAATCCAACTTTTTCGAAAATTTATAAAATTTGATTTACCCAATTTTATTTTGTTTTAAGATAACCTCTCTAAATTAAAATAATAAAGATATGTATGTACTAAAGGTAGATAAGTTATTCGCATGTTTCAAGGGAATTTTTCCATTAAAAATTTTGTAATAACGTCATCAACATTCTAGCAAAGACCTCAATTTGGATAAATGAAGTGCTATACTACCAATAACAATACGATTCTTCATATTATTATCAATAAAATAAACTGTCTCATTCATAATTTTTTTTTTTTGAGTCCATATCTGAAACATCTTCTTAAAAGAGTAAATTTTGTAAAGAAATATGGATTTTGCAATTATTAAACTCAGTCACTCGGTCTGACAACGAATAAAAAATGTCATTACAACTGAGATAGGGTGGGTGGGTGGGGCTTATATTTTACCTTTTCTCCTTAATATACGTAGTCTTCTTTTCATAACAAGAAACTTAAAACAATTTCAAAATTTTTGTGGGAAAATATGTATTTTGCAATTATGCTCCGCCCCTCGGTCTGGCAACGTATAAAAAATTCGTCACAACTGAGATCGGGACTGTTTTTTAGTTACATATAGTTTTCTTTGAACAACACGATAGTTAAATATGTTTTTAGTTTCTTGTTGGGAAAAGAAGTTGTCGTATATTAAAAAAAATGTACGAAATATAAATACAGATTTTACATCAACACAAACGTATTTTTCCAAGAAACCATAAACTCAGAACAGGAAGAAGTGGACAACAAGCACAGTTATTTACGATCCGTTCTGCTTGTTTAATAGCTTGCCAATTTTTTTAATCCAAAAAATATTTCATAACATTTTGTAAATAAATAATTATTTATTATTTTAATAAAAAAAAAAATAAAGATAAATTCTGCATCCCTACTCTGTTCTGTTTTTAAATGAGAAAGATGATGAAATGGGAAAAAACAAATTTTAATTAAAGAAAAGTTATTTGTTTGAAAGTACATATTCCAGAAAAAAGTTATTCCCTGGCGTCACCAACGTCGTGTATTTTAAAAGTTTAGACTAAATCATTAATTAATTCGAACCCATAAAATAGCAAAACCACTAATAAATAATAACCTTTAAAAATATCTGCAGAACAAGAAAACTATAAATTTGACAATAAATCAGACTCTTGGAAAAATGATGAAAATTTGCAATAAAAATAAAAGAGAAATTATGGAAACATATTTTTATAGACACCAGTCCCAGATTTGTCTTAAACAACTGGATAATAATTAAAATTATAAACTGAACAAATATGGTAAACAAAGAGCGTGTTGATTCATTAAACACAAAAAAACTAAATAACCGAGAAAAAACTTTCCTCGTTTCTAAGGTACAAGTCCAACAGATCCCGCTTAATTGAAAAATTATAAAATTAGATTTTGTGATGACCTCCACGAAGTAAAAACCAGCAACATAAATAACACCCCAGCAGCCCGTACGCTGTGCAAATTGCACAAGTACGGACAAAATTAAAATATATTAAAAACAAATAACCAACGGGAAAAATGGGCTCTCAGCAATAATAAAGTTTTTTTTTGTAAAGATTTGGCCGTTTAGGGAATAAACTCAAAACGGATTCGTGTACAACAAGTATAGGAGGTTATTATTGTATAACATTTAAGTCATTTAAGTCCTCCTTGAATCGGAAGTAAAATGCGAAGAAGTTTGCACACTGTCAGTTTGGTAAAAAAATTATATGTGGCACTTTTGATAGTAACCATTCACGTTTCTGAAGGAAACCTTAGGAAGTAAAAGAGAACGAAAGGAATTTATATATAGAATTCGTCTTAGTTAACTGCCTTTAAAAACTCGTTTGCTTTGGTAACAAAAACATTGTCTGTATACTACGATATTAGTAAAGAAAAATTAAAAGTTCCAGGTAGAAGGTTATCCGCATTGCATAAATTCTATAACCTTAGTTTCTAAGTATCTGTTTACTCTATTTGTTAACTAATACCTCGTTTGAATGTTTTTTAAACTACCAGATTCATAAGGAAAAATTAAAACTTCAAGCTAAGATCTTGTATTTTCTGTAATTCTTTTAAAACACTGTGCACAATATGCTATAGTCTGTTTTCATAATAAATATTTACTTTATAAAGTTCTACAATTTAATAACCGTGTGCTTAGCACATTTATCTTAAAACAATAACTGTTGATTTCTAACAATAATACCGTAATTAATTAAATTGTGAGGCTCACTTTAAACGTAAGCTGTATACTGCCACGCTTTCTGCCGCTTCAACGTTTAATAATTCAATAATCACAAGTGTTTTGTTTTTGTTGACACTTGTCGACCTTTATAAGATTAATTATTACTAGAAAAAAACCTATTGCACTTGTTACTGAACGGAAGAACTGCAACGGGCTATCTATCTACATATCCAGCAAGGTTATATATACTATTTTTGTTGTTTTTACTTACTAGTTTCAAGTTTTTTTTTTATTGAGTTTCAACAATTTAGATAAAAATATTCCGAAATGAATTTTGATAGTCAGACATCGACTATTCTGAATTAATAACCCTTAAATCGACATGACAACTGTTTACCTACGGAAAAAACAATCAAGCAGGACTCAGCCGTCTTGACCAGATTTTTAATTAGACACCCGTTATTTTTTGTACGTCCCGATGAAAATGTTGAATAATTTTAAGTACTTATCGATTTTAGTCCTGAAGGAAAATTAAAACACAAACCCAACCTATTGTTGAGCATTACCTCTGAATACTGATTCATAAGTCGTTGAAAGACGCAAAAAAACTGAGGGCATTTTTCCCCTCCGAATCGAATTTAAGAAACTAATAAAAATTTATAATCACATTTTTCAGTCTACACAAATAGCAATTTGCATTAACTGCTGAAGCTCGTTAGTCTTCTTTTTAGGGTAGTAAAAAGGAGGTAATCCCTACAATTGAATAGGTGAGTGTCATACGAGTGAGCGTTCACTGGGTTGTGACAGAAATTATCAGTTTTTGATCTTTTTTTATCTTTTAAGAATAAAACATCCAATCCAAGTTAAAAAATGATAGCTTGCAGCCATATCGATTTACCAGCATTAAAATTCTCTAACTTTGTTTGGCTCAACAGGTAAACACAAACAATAACATCACTCAATTTCATTATAAATTCATGGAATTTTAATCATGCTGACCAGCGAGATTTTACTCCAGCGGAAATCGTTTATGTTTTTGCCATAAGTCATAGTATTCTTTAATACTCTAACTGATATGATGGAAAACTTGGTTTCATTCAAAGTTATTTTTTTTTTAACTGTCGGACGGATCCATATTAGACAGAACTGTTGTGGTTATGCAGTTATCTTGATAAAAAAATTGTATATAAAAAAAACCTTCTACATTTTCTTTACCTCTCCTACCATTTGTTTGTCCTTAATATTTAATGGCCTCTCCTGAAATGTATTTTTAACTTGGGATTTTTGAAGTCTTTGTCTATATTATAAAAACACAATTTTTTATCAAGGGCCAGAGGTAACTTCGAAATCTTAAATAGGAATCCCGAATTTTTATTACAGATTCAGATTCTGCGTATACCTAAAAATAAGCAGGGTTTGTCTAAAACAAGTTTTTAGATTCATGACACATGAGATTTCTCCTACTGAGAACTTACGCATACAATTCTACAGTTAAATAAAAATATCGATTTATCAGCATTAAAATTCTCTAACTTTGTTTTGCTCAGCAGGTAAACACAAACAATAACATCGCTCCACTTTATTACAAATTCATGGAATTTTAACCACACTGACCAGCAAGTTTGTACCCCAATGGATATCGTTTTTTGCCGTAAGTGATGCTCCTAAGTTTAAAAATGATTTTTTTAGGAGCGAGCAGTATTCTTCAATACTCCAACTGATACGATGGAAAACGTATACTTTCATTCAAAGTCAAACATTTTTTAACTGTCGGATGGACCCATGTTAAGCAGAACTTTTGTGGTGAGGCAGTTGTCTTGTTAGAAAAATTGCATACTAAAAATTCATACATTTTCTTTGTTCTCCCCTAAGGATACCATTTTTTTGTACTTAATTTTTAATGGCCTCTCCTGAAATCTATTTTTAGCTTCGGGTTTTATAAGTTCTTGTTTATATTGTAAAAACAAAAGTTTGTAACAATAATGAACATCTCTCCTCCAGCTCAGTTCACTATTGACTGCGGAAAACTCAGTTTTATAGTTTTCGAAATTAAGTAGTTTGTAATATATCACATCATTCTAAAATAAAAAATAACCAGAGGGGCTTCAACATAAAAATTTTGCGGTTTTTCAGAACACCCCATCCGCATAATCTGCGTATTAACGTACCCGCTGAGGTAAAACCAAGCCTCATCGCTGAAGAAGGTTTTATTGAACAGATCATCATCAAAATTAGTCAACCACCACTCACAGAACTCCACTCTACAGAAGTTCTAGGAGAATTATTTATTATTTGTTGAGCATTTTGAACTAATTCATGAGTACGCTTTTTTGGCCGACCACTTCCTTTTTTTCGCATCAAGCTGTCGGTTTCCCGAAACAGTTTCAAAGAACGATCTAGCGAACATCTAAAGACGTTATAATCAACAACGCCGGCAAACTTATTTTGAAATTCGTCCCAGCAATCGGCTAAAAAGTACTGCCACTGACCTTCAATTTTTCGCCCATTGCGAAAATAAGATTCTATCATGAAAATCCTCTGTTCGGAAATAATTTAATCAAACTACGACCTACGTTCACATTTCCAAAGCCAACTTGATATCGTTTTTATTTATACATTTTTTAATAGATTGCAGTAAAAATTATGCATAAGGTATATTTTCTATGTAGTCAATTTACTACTCACAGCAGAATAATTTTCTTGTGTTTGTTTTCCTGTAATTGGGTGATCCTCGTTGGGAAATAGAAAGATTATTACTATTTTGTATTTCGAATTTTCAAGCACTACATCTTTTTCCGTTCATTAAAAATATTAAAATGCCGGAGAAATAGAATCATTAACAACAAACTAAAAATAATGTGTTATTTAATTTAAAAAACTGATAGTAAATATATACACCTATTTTCCAGATTTAAGAAGGATTATATTTATTTGAGAACACTTAACTTTAAAATGTGAGAGTTATGTCTCGAATTAATTAAAATTAAGTAAATGAGAGCGTATTGTTGGCAACAAAGAGACCGCATAATAGGAAATATTGATCTGAGTGAATAATGAAACTATACGAAGTGTGTCAGTTAGTCAGTCTAAGGGCTACATGAAGTATGCCGTAATTTAAAAGTGCCAACATATTCTTTTTATCTAGTAATAGATTGATTATGATTAAGGTCATAAGTGATTTTGCTTAATATGAAATACTGAATAAATTGTGTAATAATGATCTTGTTGTTGCTTTATACGTTCCTGTTAATTGCAAACACTAGAATGGAGTCAATTTATATAATTTTATTTTTCAAAATTTTATTTTTGTAGATACAGTGGGGGAAATTTAAAGTCGGGCAGAACTTTTTGATAAATATAAACATGACTTTATTATTGTTTCATAAGTATCAAGAATCCTAGGAAACCAGAATTTAAAAGTGTCAAATTTCTTAACGTCAAATTTGTAATTTGATTGAACACAAAATCACCGTGGACATGATGAAGGTAAAATGGGTAATAAAAGCCGCGTTTACCAAAATTGGTGAAAATGTCAGCTTGGTGCCCGACTTTAAATTTCCGCCCTGAACATGGGTAAAAGTAAAATCCAATTAAAAAAATATTCGTAATACCTCGCTTAGTCTTATTTTTGAACTGAGTATTAGATATTTAAGTCAATAATTGTTGATAGTTTTACAGAATGTGGCCCGTAAGCTATTCGACAGAATGGTGATTTGCTGTATGCTTGAATTACCTTTTGAAAAGAATTTATTATCAATTCACGACTTTTATATAGTAAAGTAGGCTTTGATATTTTTTTTTAAGTTGGATAAACTGCAAGCGAAAACCAACGGATTTATTTACAAATTATATGTTTCGGAAAGACCTGCAACTTCAGGAGTTATTAAAAAAAATTAGTTGGTGTTCCTGAGAAGCTAAATTATTAAGAAAAATATGATTATTTGTGACCGCTAATATCTGTGGAACTGAAAGATCCTGAACGTGCTTGCTACGCTCGCATTTGAGGGCTTGATTTTTAGAATAATTTACCTCGACAGGGAGATGTGTAGCATCCGTAATATTTAAAAAAAAAACAAACACAAAACATATGCCCCGCCCACCCACCCTATCTTAATTGTGATGATTTTTTTTATTAGTCGTCAGCCAGGGGCCAGAGCTTGACTGCAAAATTCTTACCATCTGAAACATGTTCTTAAAAAATTATGTTCAAAGAAAACTATAATTATCAAGTAAAAAGGACACCAAAAATTATGCCCCGCCCACCCACCCCAATCTCAATTCCGATGAGATTCATATGGTAATTTCTTGAAGAGAAACGAGGAATTTGCAACCAAACTCCGCCCGAATTCAGGTCACGTTGAATTAAACATTCATCACAATTGAGAAGAGGTGGGTGGGTGGGGCTTATATTTTGTAAGATTTTGCTTAATACACGAAGTTTTCTTTTCGCAACAAGAAAAAAAATTAAGCCTCACCCACCCTCCTTGATCTCATTTGTGATGAATTTTTCATTCATTGTTACACCGAACGGCGGAGCTTAATTGCAAAACCCACATTTCCGTGCAAAAATTAATCATTTTAAGCACGTTTTAAGTTTCTTGTAGTGAAAAAGGACGTATAGTAAGAAAAAAAACAAAATATTTACCCACCCTATCTCAATTGTGATGAATTTTTCATTCGTTGTCACAATGAGGGGCGTAGCATAATTCCAAAATCCATATTTCACTGCAAAAATTTACTATTTTAAACACTTACATTAAAAAAAAAACAAAACAAAATATGTGATCCAGATTCGTCAAATGAAATATTGAAAATTTTTGGATAAAAGAAATATTTTCAGACAGAATATTTTTAAATGAAAGCATAAACTCGGTATGTTTTGGAATCAGAACGACGAAACGCCGATGCCAGAATTTGGGGATTTTTTTTGGCAATTTTTCAAAAGCAAAATTTTTCAGTAACCCCTATGAAAATTTTCCCACAATTTTGGACAATTTTCGAAATTTAACTAAAGACTCTTTCTCATAAATTTCGACCTCCTGAACTTAGTTTCGGAGCCATTTCTTCCATAGATCCAATCATTTTTCAAAAATCGACAATTGAAATATTGAAAATTTTTGGATTTAAACAAATATATTTTTAAACAGGATATTTTCAAACCTTGCACCGGGAACATAAACAACCTATGCTTTTGGAATCAGAACAACGAAATCTATATCCCAGAATTTTTGGAATTTTTTTTGGCAACTTTTTCAAAAGCAAAATTTTTCAGTAACTCCCATGAAAAATTCGGACAATTTTCGACAATTTTTAAAAATGGCACCGAGAACATAAACACGCCATGTTTTCGGAATTAGCATGATTAAATCCGTAGTATAGTATTTTTTTTATTCATCGTCAGCCAGGGGGCAGAGCTTAATTGCAAAATCCACATTTCCCTGCAGAAATTTACCATTTTAAATACGTTAAAAGTTTCTTGTAGTGAAAAACTACAACATCTATATCCTTATCTCTTACACTCAGTTCTTCTTTCATACTCCTTCCCATTTCTCTCATTCTCTCTATTTCTTCACATGCATATCCCTTTCCTTCATAATACTTGTCTCTTTCGTTCCAAACATGTTTTCCCCTTCCTTTCTTATTTCTTTCCAACATTCTTGCAATATTTTACAGTCACCTCTCTCACTAAACTTCTCTTCAAATTCAACGGCCCTTTTACCCGTTTCTTCTCTCACTATACCGGGTGTCTGAAAAATGGCGGATTAACTCTCTGCTACGCTCTTAACAATCAAGTGGTGAGTCTGGGAAAAATAGTAAAAAAAATCCTTCTCACATTGGAGTTATAATGATTTTAAAATTGGTTCTTTTGCTAAGTTTAACAACTAAACAACTCATTCATTATCAGAATAACTAGTAGTAAAACTTTTAGTTAATATTTTTCTCGCCCATAACCATGTTTAATTACCATTTCAGTTGGAATGCACAAAGATATGGCTGTGTTGTTTTTGTAATAATTTGATAAAATTCCATTTGACAACAATGTTTGCCTGATATAAAGCGAAGGTGGATTTCAGTCACCATCGTTACTAAGAAACCAGAAAGTAAGCCGGAGATATTCACGCATTAGGTGTGTACAGTGTTGCCAATTTTCCTTTTATAAAACCACGTTTTTTTCGTAATCTACATTAGAAAGAATTTTTTTATTATTTTTTTGGGACTTCCGAAACCCCCGTATATAACGTACTGAAGAGTTAATCCGCCATTTTCCAGACAGCCGGTATACCCCGGCGTATACTTTTCCTATCCCAATATCCATTTTAAGTATTTTTCTTGCACTCTCTCTATTTCTTCATATTCCCTCCATCCCCAAATCTCAGCTCCGTACATAAATACACTTTTGATCAAACTATCAAACACCATCATTCTTCTCTTACAATCATGTCCAAATTTTCTCTCTCCTATTCCCCATACTATTCCTATCACTTTGTTGGCTTTTCGGACTATTTCTTGAATATGCACTCTATTTGAGTTATTGCTCTTTAATGTATATCCTAAGTACTGGAATTCTTTCGCCTGTTCAATTTTCATCCCTCTCCATGCCCACTCTTGCTTCTCCTTTCTTACTTTCTTTCCAAACACCACCATTTTTATTTTTTCCACATTCACTTTCAATTCCTTTTTTTGTACGTACTTCTCGAAACTTTTAATCATTGTTTTCATTTGTTCTCTTTTCTTTGCCAAAATCACCAAATCATCTGCGTACGCGAGCGACCACACTTTCTCTTTGCTCACTACCACCCCTCCTGTCTGTGCTTCTCTGAACATTTCATCTATATCTTCTAGATAAGCTGCAAACAATACGGGGCTGAGTGGACATCCCTGTCTCACTCCTCTATTCGCTCTCTGTTCCATTCACTCTCACCTTACTCACTGTTTCTTCATATGTTTCTACTCCCTTTCTCCTAAGATACTCCCACATTTTCTCTCTATTCACGCTATCAAACGCTGCTTTGAAATCAATGAATAATGTGTACAGTCGTCCACCCTCTTTCCTTATTTCTCTTCCCAGTAAAGGCCGCAGGATGTACACATGGTACCATAGTATTAAAAGAAATTAGTAATATACACGTTTCATTTCTTTTAAAATGATATTTTGGCACCGTTTTCTTATTTAACGAGATACATTTTCAAATAGAGCTGTATTTTTACATCAGCTTGCACAAATACGCAAACAAATGAAAGGGATGTCATTTCAAATGTAATTATGCTGCGATAAATAACGCAGGCAGAATTTCTCTTGAAATCCACCTACACAGCGCTTAGAAATTTAAATTGGTTTACTCACAACTCACAACTGGGAGTTTCCCAATAAAATTTATAACCAATTTTATTGAAACCGAACGCTGTTCTTTTAGTTCTTATGATTTATTTGCTCCTGACGGCAAATTTATCTGGTAAATGTGGGAAATGGAGCATGCCGCTACTAACATGTTGCCACATTATGTCAATATTAAGCACTCAAAAAGAAATTCAGACAATTCGCAATATTTCATTTTGATGTTTTGTGATTGATGTGACAAACAATCACGCACGTTCCTTATGATAACGATTATGGGACGGAAAATTTGTTTCCAATTTGCATCGTTGCTATCTGCGCTCAACGACATGAGATTTCCATACACATGTTTGCGATTGAACTGATTGTGGAATTAGTGCGAAATGGTGATTTTTTGTGGAAATATAATCTCGAAAATTAGTCTTCTGTGGCTTTTTAAATAATTTTTTTTAGATTTTGTTGATCCAAATCCATTTTATTCATAATTAAAAAAAGTGTGCAAAAAATGTTTGATTTAATGCCGAAAAACATTATTTCGTAATTCCACAATGAATCATTTTATCCCGCGAAAGTTCAAAGTTAGCTTTGTTTTCATACGTAACAAATGGTGGCTGCGCCGGGAAATTTAGACGACGGAAATAATTTATTTTGCATTTTCTTCTATATACATACATTTACATTTATTAACCTTAAATTATTAAGGAAATGTTAAATGTGCGCTGAATTCCCTTTTTATACTATTATAATACGAAGACTTATTTTTTTGCATTCATAAAGAATATTTTAATTTAAAAAAAATAATTACATTTTTTTGAAGGAAATAAAATTGCTACTTCTGTTTTTTCTAAGCAGAAATTACAGTTTTATTCCTTTGTCTATTTATGAACGTAAAAAACGTATCTAAAAATATCCCTAGTAATTGAGTTAGTGGCAATTCTGATCGGCTTTCTCTCAACTACTTAGCGTTGACAAATTAGCTGCTGAATCTAGATATAATCTTATAGAAGATATTGAATTTTAACGTCTGTCTGTCGGCCATAAAAAACAAAGCTGATTAACCCTCCTAATATTACTATTATTGTTGTTATTATTAATGCAATCAACAGAACTAAACCTAAAGTTGAAGATAAAAGAAATTATTGACAGCGATGTAAATATACATAGCCTTCAAAATTTTTGTATTTTGTTTGAACAAAACTTCATCACTGATTTCTAATATTTCGTTACAAGACAAAAGGTCGCCGCTTTATGAACCAATAAAATCTACTTTCATAAATGTACCGCATGTTAGACAGCTGGATAATCTAGCAATCTGAAAAACCGGTAATCTTATGCTTCGTTCATAAATCTTTCATCTACACTGAAAAGCTTATTTTGTTCATTCTACAAACTTTAAGATGAGTCAGAAGAGTATAATGAAAAATTTTAAATTTGTAGCTTGAACATAAAACGTAGACACTAATAAAGATGGAAAGAGATATCACGAAAAATACAGGTGGTTTACTTTGGATTTTTTACGCATATTCAACGATTCCAAGTTTTGTTTAATTTAATAAAATTAATTTATTTTAAAAATAACTTGTTGAATGAACACATAATTTATTCTTGTCTATATTGTAAGCGATACTAATAATGGCAGAGTCGGGAATTACAGTGATGTTCGGTTTGCTGAATTCTGAATACTCTCCCTTAATTAATAAATTAAGAGGAGTAACAAATTATTTTCATGCCGAAATTACATTACTAAACTGAGAGCCACTTAGTGATATTTGTTGCAGCTATAAAATTTGCTTCAGCATGTTTCCAAGGCTGTGACAGTTACCTGTTTTATTGGCGAAGAATATGAAACTGCAGTTTTTCTGTTTCCATCGATACTTGTCTGTAGTTAATGGTGTGTTATTTTTCTCCTGAAAGCTTTTTGAAGGATCGTGTTTTAAAATTATCAAAAAAGTAATCAACTTACAACAGTTCTAAAATTTTAACGTAGGTACTCTATAAAATCAAGGTTAAGACACTTCCAAAATTAATTACGTGATTTCAAAACATTATTATATAAAGCATTAATAACTTTACTGTTACCATAATTACTATTTATGCAGGATTGTCTATTGTTTCAGAAATGGCTGAATTTATGTTTTTCTCTACTAAAGAAAAATCTCAAAATATTAGTGAATAAATCTTTATATAAAAATATAGGCTACAAGATAATACTTAATTAATATTGTGTATTGATTATCATGCTGCTATTAATTGAGTAAATAATTTTTAATTTTTTTAAATGACATAATTGTCGTTGACGAAACAGTTGTTTGTATAGAAAAGCCTCGTGTTCAAGATGTTAATTACGAATTAAAAATTTACACTAAATTTTACTTATTTAGTTTCATAGAGCCAAAAAAAAATCATCAAAAAAGACTACAACACTATCTCTGATGTGAAGTTCGGTACTGACACCTTAAACAAGCATGCAATTATATTGCTTTGTATTTTTACTGTCTAGCCTGCAAAGAAAACTCAACCAAATATTCACAATTATTTGAAGTAATATTTTTTGTTTCCGCCATTCTAGAAACACGTATATTGCCGAAGTTCCTTTGCTTGTTTTAAATGGTTTGGAGAAATTCCATCTGAACTTTCACCGAGAAAAACATAGAAACATTTCAAACAACATTTCTATGTAAAACAAGAACGTCTTTTTTTGTAATATTTAATCATGGACAAACTGTTTTAGTAAAGATTCTTGAACAATATAAACCGCAATATATACGGACCGGCAGAAAAAATCGTCCACCCTGAAATGTTTCGCACGATGTACAAATTAGCTAAAAAAGAAAGACAAATAAATAGAGATTTATTTTAAGAAATTTAATTTAAGAAAGTAACAGAACCGGTGCAATATTTCAGAGTAGAAGGTTTTTTTGCCGGTTCGTGTAGAAACTTTCCATTGAATAGAGAACTCGTAACTTTATTTTATGTATTGCATGTTTTCTGTTTTGCGCGCTGACTGTGGTTAAGTATTTAATAAATTTTTAATAGAACGAAGTGCATTTCGGTAAATAAGAGATAAGACTATACTTCCGAGTTCAGGCTTAAAACCCAATTAGTAATGTTTAGTTTATCACCGGAAAAATTAATTTAATATTTAAAGAGTTTTAGCGCAGCTTCAGAAATGGTGCCCGACAAAATCTACCACATGAACGCTATTTTGGATATAATAAATACAATAATATCAGCCAATCACACTACAAACTTCAACAACTGCCTTACGATTTGGGTACGTAGGTATGTAATCGCCAGTTTCCTAAATATAAATGAATTAGTTAAAAGGCAACTTCTCCCAATATTAGCAATTTACTTACAAAAAAAATCGATGAAAAGGTATTTAAAAAAAAAAAGACATATGTGACCAGATTAGCTAAATTCTGATCATAGTGACTCCTGTTTCACTTTTAAAAATGTAATTTTTAAAATATTGAGACTTTTCAAACCATCTAGGGCGCATTTCTGGTGTCAAACTCCTATAAGAATGGTAAAATTGCAAATATAAACCAAAGCCTTGCTCATTTAATTCAATCACTTAAGTCTCATTGGACTTCCCTGCCTCTAAGATTTTGTAAACTTTATATTAAAATAAATAACACATTTTATCACGACTTCATATATTTACTTTCTTACAAAACAAGCTTCATTAATTTAAGAAGAAACTCACGTTTCATCCTCTTAATGTTTGTGTCTTGATTGTTTCGGTCGAATTTAACAGATGTTTTAAAGTTTTATTCAAATTAAATTCTGAAATGGAAATCAAGACCGTTAAGCAAGTTTAAGTTTACGTATATTTTTATTTTTGTATTATTTCATCCCGGGTGTAAGTTTTAAAGAATTATTATTTATTACTTCCCGAGCGTAAGCTAAGGAAGTATATAATTGAGTCCATCTGACGAATGGCCACTTTTGTATTTTCTCGACGTTTCATGACCCGTACAGTAGGCAAAAGTAGTCTCCCGTTTCCGTCTGTCATATATTGGAAGGATCATGTAGACGGTTAAATACTAACCTCTCTTTCTTTCTTTGCTCTTATTATAATTTGCTTTTGTATTTCTCTATCTTTTTTCGATAAATCATCTTGAATAAATATCTTTTCCTCTGTTTTCGTACTTAATTTGTTTTTGTTCCGCATTACCTTTGTCTTGTCGCATATTTTGCCGATCTGATTAAACATGTTTTTCCCCTAACTTCGCAACCCTCTTAATTTCTAAATTTACATTTAATGACTTATCTATAAATTTTTGTGCGCCTTTTTTTAACTCTTCTCGGTCATCAGTATCTATTTTTAGTCCTTGTAACACCAAGTTGTTTTTTCTTTTCTAATTTTCCATTCGTTCTAGCCTGTTTTCTAATCCATTTATAGTTTTCTTGATTTTTCTATATTTCTCTTCTAGTTTCTTATTTTCCGCTCTAAGCTCTTCCATTTCTTCCCTGTATTCTCTTTGTTCCTTTCTCGTTTTATTTTAATTTCAGTGGACATTTCGTTTATTGTGTTACCCATGCTTTGTATCATTTTCATTAACTCTTCTATGTTACGAGTATCTTCTAGTTTACGTTGATCCCTTAATGGCGATTTCCCCGTTTTTTTACTTTTTTTATATATCTTCCTCATCAAATTCGTCTTCCTCTCTGTCGTTCTTCCTCTTCCTGTTATTTTCTTCGTCCCCCATTTCTCTTAATTATTCCAAGTTCAATTCTATTCTTTATCTTATCGTAGCGAATGAACCCGGTTTTTGTCGAATTAACCTTGGTTCAATTTTTTTTCGACGTTTCACAACTTGTAGAGTACGGAAATGTCAGTTTCTCTTTTCTGTTCATCAGTCTTCGGTGGTCTGTCGGCAATTTTATTAAGCAGATAATCTCCGATATCCAATATACGTCAGCTCAAAAGTTTAACTAGTGAAACAAGTCAAAGTACGGAAATGATGAGATGAAGTGTACGATATTCCAAAACAAATTTTATTTGGCGGATTTATTTCTTGCTTTGGTACGAGGTAGCAGATGTAAATAATTTTGGTAAATCAATTAGAGAAAACACAATTTATGTAGGTATATCATACTACAAATTAAATTTTAACTGCCACTGATTTAGTTAAATAAATTACCCTCAGTGATGCAAACAACGAGTAATGAAGGTTCTCTACGTATTTACAAAATTCTAAAGTTCGATTTCTCTAAATAATAATTAGTCACACCTCAATTTCATAGTATATTTTCTGATTTGCAATTATATTTTTGGCAACATCTAGACCTCAACAAGCACAATCGAAAGCAATATAACTTTATTTAAAAACTGTATACAACACAATTTATTACCAATATAAAGGCTAATAGGAAGCAGACACCAAAAGAGCTTGAACTGCGATTACTTGTTCAAGAACTTTAATAATTAAGCTGGATGTATTTGATTTTATTCTTGCATAAATTTTGGTCCAGTCAGTTTTACACAGCATAATTTTAGAAGTTCGGAATTATTTGAAGTGAATGAAAGTTAACCTGGAACACCATGAAAACTTGGGAGGAACTGAAAGCTATAAGTAGACAGCTTCACTACGTTTTTGTAGCTTAAAATACATTTGATAAATTATTGTGGACTAAAAACAGTGGAACATATTTACTTAAATGCACGCGCAATCTACAACACTTTACACCTTTTTAGATGTAACAATATGTTAACGCAAACACATTGAAATTTCACGTATCTGGCAGATAGATTTCAGTTTTATATAAAATCTTCAACTCTAGATTTGTTGGTGTATCGGATTTAAGATAACCTTTTGTTCCATTATAACTAAATCTTTGCCGGTATTTATTTTAACAACATGGAATATAATTATAGCCCAAAACGTCGACAAAGGTATTTCGATTAACGAAAAACCCTTCCTTAAACACGATACATTAACAAATTTAAACAACGCAGACAGCACTGTTGGCTGCATTTTAATTGGTTTGTTGCTTTTATGAGGTTATCGTGAATTGCTTCCTCAACAAAGCGAAACACTTCAGACAAACAAGTGAGTCTTATAATGGGAACAAAGGTAAATAAATTACAAAAAAAACTTCTGGAAAAATTTTAATTTTATTTTTCATATTTCCTGTGCTATTATAAACGTTCGAATGGAATGTTTGTAAACAAGTTTCCGCTACTTTACTACACAATTACTTATTGTCTAAATAGAATGGATTTTACCAAAATCAGGTTTTACAAAGCTCTCTCTCTACTGTAATTGAACCTATACTTCCAGCAAGGGAGAATTAACAATTTAGCTACGCATCTGCTTTTGAGAAACTTTAATAAGATATCGAAGGAAATCTCGGGACATAAATGAACGGACGCTTGAGTTTCATTAACCTACTCTACAAGAATAGCAAGAGAATTGTTAATGGATCTTTAAGCCGTCACGTACAACGACACCCTCCAGGTTTTTATTAATCTGGTAATCCTGAATAATTTATTCTAATGAAGCGTTGATTGGGGAAACGTGTTTACCTAACAAATCATTAAAAATTAACAAATATTGTTCTTATTAAGTGAAATAAAATAAGAATGTGAAGAAGGGATTGCGTAATTCTTGGTACGCTGCTTAAATTACTTTCCTGTTTAGTCGGATATTTTAAAAAATGTTCGCCACTATACCTTGAAAGCGATGGAAAGAAAAATAAGAGGCATTTTTTAATGCTACATATTTGTAAAGTTTTTAACTGACAGCTCCCTATTACAGATAAATGTTACACTTTTTGACACATAATTCTTGAACTTTTTCGTTCTCGCTACATTGGGGAGTAAACATCAATGAAACCGTTTTTTCTCAGCAATAAACTTGGCTGCAAAATGTATGCCTTTAAATATTACTTGAAATGTATTGGATTCGAAGCTACGGAACACAAAAGTAAGTTAAGAATCTCATGGATATTACAAGTTTTAAGATAACTTATAATGCTTTATTGAAGTGTAACAAAACACCTTACGTTTCTTAAAATGAGAAGGATAAGGATGAGACAAGGTTTGATTACAAAGTCAAGGTATTCCGAATTTATGATTTTGTTATCTTTCAAATTTTGCTATATATTTTTCTTGAAATTCCAATGGACGAATGGCCACTTTTATGTTTTCCCGACGTTTCATGACTCCTACAGTACGAAAAAGTAGTCTCCCGTTTCCGTCTGTCTGTCTGTCTGATGTCTGGATGTCCTAAGGAAACAGCGACTTGCGGTCGTGATTTCGATACCGATTTTTTTGCATTGGTAATAAAAAACGAGTTACCCTATTTTCTCCAAAAAGTTGGAATACTCACGTCTTTATCTAATAATAATAAAATAAGAATTATGATATTCAGACCATTTTGTTCGATTGTGGTTTAATTAATAATTTTACTCCTCTGTTTTGAGAAGAAAAACTCATTCAAATCAAACTAATATCTTCGTGACATTCTTTCGATGTATAAACACACACGTTAATTTATTGGTGGAGTGAAAGTCAGATTACAGTGTCGTTGTGCTGCAGCTTTTTGTGAAAGAATCGTGGTATTTTAAGGTTCTAAATTTACTATTTACGTTGATTCCAACTGTTCTACCGACGAGGCATGTGTTTCCTAGGACCCTTCATTTGGTGCAAATGTAACTGTATGTTTTTTTTTATTCATTACCGCTTTTTGGACAAATTTGTGAGCTGGCTTTTTCCGGAGAAATTTGCAATTCGATTAAAAAACTTACGCCAACTTTAACAGCTGCTTCAGATGCTATTCCCTCATTTCTTATTCGTGATTGTGCGTCAGTTTTATGTGAACCGTTGTCTGTTATTTTTAGTTTGATATTAAGAACATCTATTTTTCCAGAAAGGTGGAAATTATCACGCATTACACCTGTCCACAAGAAAATAGCACAAGTATCGCAAAATATTTTAAATCCTGCTTCAGTCTCTAATATGTAATCACGTTTCCACTTATCTATCCTCAAATCAACATGGGTTTAGAAAGGGACAGTCAACAACCACAAACTTATTTTTAAAAACACAGTTTATTTCAGACTATTTAGGTCAGCGTAGTCAGGTGGACTGTATATATACAGATTTTTCTAAAGCATTTGATCGCATAAATCATAGAATTTTATTGCTTAAATTGCAATCTATTGGTTTCTCGAATGACTTGATTAACCTCATCACATCGTATTTATCTACATGAAAGCTATCAGTATGTGTATTATCAAGGCTTTTATTCTAGCAAGTTTCGTCAAACCTCGGGGATAACGCAAGGATCCGAGTTGGGTCCTTTACTATTCAATATCTACGTAGATGATATTGGACAACAAATTGATGTGACGGATCTTATGTATGCTGACGATCTCAAACTAATCTGCCAAGTTAAAACAACAGATGACTGCGTGCGTCTTCAGAATAATCTAAACAGATTGTATAACTGGTTAGTCAGTAACGAACTCATTTCAACGAAAGATAAATGTTTTGTTAAATCCTGTTTCAGAAAGATAATTTTTTTAATCTACAACTACACAATTCATGATTCTACAGGGTGATTTCGAAATATATGCAATAATTTTAACCACGGCATTACCTAGTAGCGTGGAAATATAAAATAAACAAATTAAAAATCGAATGAGGTAAAACCCCCATGCAACTCCCTCGATACGAAGTCACTGATCCACCATGTAAACAGAGGTTTAAAACCCGACGATATTCTTAAAACATCTGTACAGTTTGAGAGCTTTCGGTGTTACAGTTTCTAAGTCAAATTGTAAAATGTTTTTATCTAATTATATATTTTTTTCAAAAACATGAGTGTCTACGGAAAACAATGATTATAAACCACGGGTATAATCTTTTATTAAATTAAAGTAGTCCTAAATTGTTGGTGGAAATAATCTGACAAATTTTGGTTAACCCTTTTACCACGATATTTCTACAATCAGTACAGTAATTTCGAAGATTTTATATGTCTAATAAAATCATCAGCAAACGGCGATCAGACAAACAGACGACAGATGACAGACGATAGGCAGACGGACACAGGGATCTACTTTTTCTTACTCTTGGACTTATGAAATATCGAAAAAACATAAAATTCCCCGTTTGTTGTATTAGAATGGATAATATTACAACACTTGCAAATACAAAGGTGAAAAGTCTCGGTTCAACCCAAACAACCAAAAGCACTGACATATAGCAATCATTGGCTTTGCAAATACGATCAGAATAATTAATTAGAATAACACACAACGTAATTAAGGAAATGTGAAACAGCTATAACTAATTTAATTAACAGTGTAGTAGGTATAAAATTAAATTTATTAAACCAGCAAAATCTGAGCACTAAAAAACCGTCTCATTGTCGCACTTTTCCACTTTTATGCATGACAAAATCTACAGTATATTTTTTAACGAGAACTCGTTTCCCTTCGTCCAAAGAACAAAAACAAAAATTAGATGGTCTTTTAAATAATCCGGTATTTAAACAAAAAGTAAATGGATTTGTTTGTTTTTATCGATTTGTGAAGAAGGCAGACATTAATAAAACGTATTTCAGTTGATCAAAAATAAACGGTATCTTATTTAGGAACAGAGTCGAAAACAAGTGTCTGTGCACACAACATATATCAAGTATACAATTGTAAAACTCATCAACTAGGCTTTTATTTCTTGTAAACAATTGCAAAGTAAGTCGAAAATAAACTAAAAATTTAATCGATGGCAGCTGACAACGCGGGATGGTGCAACTTAACCTCACTTTTTCGTATCATAAAATTAACGTTTTTCAACAACTTTATCAAACGTCAATTATGCAAAACAGAATGAAACACATGCGTTTTTCGGTACGTTTTCTTCTATTAAAAAACATGATAGACCGAAATTCGAAAACGGGAAAGTTCTCAATTATAATATTAATAATTTATGTATAATAATAATAAATTTAATCTTCCATTGTGAATATTTTTCATACTATTGCTGACATTTTAAGTTTAAGTCCCAATTTAATTTATAAAATCTTCTTTTTAAATTAAAAACAAAAAGTTAAGTTATTTATATAATTAAAAATTTTAAAATTATACAATACAGCAACTTGAGGCAATTGTTTTGTCAAACATTTATTTCATAAATTTTTAAGATGGCATCAGCAACTTCTTAAACAAGAAATTTTATTGGTTTTGTCTTAGCGAAGCAAAGAGTTCAGCTTTATTTAATCATTAAAGTTGCAGCTGCTTGAAATTTAAGTAAAAAACGAACAGTAAACAAAGTCGTCGCTGGAAAAAAATCGTTGACGATCAGTGTACCTAATTACTTTTTACAAAGACACACAAAGAAAGCTTCAATTTGTGTCTAAACTGTAGTTTATACGGAAGTAATTACGATCCCAAGAGCATGGACAAATTTAATTCATCATTTTCTTTATTAAATTAGTTTCATACACATTTTGTGTAGACTGTAGTGAAATTAATTTAAAGGAAACTTGCATCATTTTAAAACATATTCCTGAAGCTAAAAATTAAGTTTAAAATAGTTCCTTATTTCTAATTAATTAAATTAGCAGAATCCAAACCGGAAAGACGTCCTATCTCAAATTTCTAAATTCACAAGTCCTTAATAAGTATTTACGTTTCATTTAATTAGTATAACTGTCGAACTAGCCCATAATTTAAATTTTTTATTTTTATTTCCTGAGCGTAAGCTAAGGAAGTATTGTAATAAGGTTCGTCGGGAACTGGGTAGTACTACTACTAGAACGATTGTTGTCTTTTATTATGTATTTTAGAAACCTTGCCAGTCAGTGGGATGACATCTCAAAATTTTGTACATTTTTTAAATTTTACAAAACATGATATTCTTATACTTGTAGCTTATGAACCCGCATTGACTTTTTATCTCAATTTGTTTACGAAAATGTTTGTGCAATATTCGCTGCTTGTTTCGTGTAAATATAACCGATAACTCGCGCACGTGTGAAATACATGCATCGTTTTGAACAATTTCTTTTGCACGAGTGAATTCCAATCTCTTCGTCGTTGACTTTGTTCCTAAGGCAGTTAATTCGTTTGCATTCGATGCGGAATTTCTGTGTGTGTACTGAACTCGTCGTGATATTTATTGCCACATGAATTTACTGGCAACAATGTTTAAAATCACTGTAAAAGTCACCACCAAGACAACCGAATCTTCCTTGAGGTTTATAAAAATTATGTTCAAACATGCGAACAGTTCAAATTACCTGCAGGATAAATTTTATAGTTAACAGTCATTACAGTGCACTGAATAAATATTTCTCCAAATTTTTTATTCTGATATTCTGATATTCTTTTTAGGAAAATGTTATTCATGAGTTACAACTCAGTGATTTTGCAAATTTAATATGTTATTGTACGATAACAACCATCTTTCTGTGTTTTTCTGGTTTTATTTTTCAAGCAAAAATATTTCCAATGAATGATACAGTTGTTTTCTGCTAGTTACCTATTTACATCGCCAACAATTGTGGTATATACCTTTGTTCCGGCGTAATTCAAAAATTGAAATACTTTATATTTTCTGTTAAATCAAGGTACACCGTGAAGTTTTACTGAAATGGTCGATACCTGGGAACAATAATTGAGGACTGGCCAAAGTACCTAGACAGACAGAATGAGAGGGAGAATAAGATTATCGCGAGATTTAGGTGTGGAAATGAGGAGGCTGAAAATAGGTTCTGTACTCTAGGGATCATGAAACGTCCAGAAAATATGAAAGTAGCAAGTCGCCCGATGGACTCGTTTACTATACTTCATTAACTTACGATCGGGAAATAAAAATTGGAGATGTCGGCTTTTCATATGCAAAGGGAAACCTGTACCACCCAGGTTTCACATTGTTTCGTATTATGTATCTTTAAAAAACACTGAAAAAAATTAACAGCGGCCCAAAATCGCATTCGAATAATTTGAACTTGAAAAAAAATTCAATAAAAAAATCGTTAAAGCAACCATGTGCACGTTAGCGCTTTTTGGGTAGTGGGTAGTTCTGCTTGGAATTTTAGTGAGAGGGTTGTTAGAAGTTGGTAGATGAGTCATTCTGTTCAGTGGCGCCACTTTTGGTTTGTTGTTGTGAGTGTAACCACGTGGTGAGGTAGCTAGGTTAAGTTTAGTTGGTTTGGTAGGTAGTAGAAGGAAAGAAACCTTTGTCTAACAACAATTAATCGTAACGAGGAAGATGCCACAGTCTGCCCAACACGCGCAGCTAATTCTTGCGGCTTGTTCCAAGTTGAATTTTCGACCGACGCCAACACGTGTGTAAATTTGTTTTATTGTCTGTAAATTCACGGTTCATGTCAGGAGTTTAATCGTTAACTGGTTCTAACACAATTTAACAGTCAGGAATTTGTTTAGATAAGCTCTTACTAGGAAATTTCATGAAATTCACTTAAGTAGTCAGGGCACATCCTTTGTTTATCTAATTATGAATAAGTTTCTGGATACTTATAGTTAAGTGTTACATTATAACACTTCTTAATTCTTCACAGAAGATTGCTCATAGTTCATTTAAGGCAGCTCAAATTAACCTAACATTATTCCACTCTTTGAAAAGACCATGAAAGTGCGGGGGAATTCATAATATCGTGAACTGAGGTTCGGGGGGAATAAAAATTTCTCCCTTAGGCAGTTATTACCATCATATCATTATCACACGACCGAGATATCTTTCTTGAAACGTGGAAAGCTACATCACCGAGATAATTTTCTCGCAACGTGCATAATTGGATTACAAAGGAGCTTTCCTCGCAACGCGTGATACATTTTGCGTTGTTTGTTTATCTTGTGTTTTGTTTGGGAAGAACTGGGGACAGTCCACGGTATAAACACTCAAACCTACTAGTTTTAAGTAACCAGTCCCTTGGATCATGGCATAATTGAACATAAAGTAAATTCTTTGTTCGAATCGTTGATAAAGTGTGGCATAATTTAACATCAGGTAAATTCTTCGTTGTGGCAGCGGACATGTTGAAAGAGTATTTTCAGACCGAGCACATGTTTGAACTGTAAAATCTCGCTGAACGAATTAATAACATTGTGGGTCATGTGGGACGTGCATTTTATTCCTTTGAATTAGACCATTATTTGCATAACGCCACCGGATTGATCGCATTTCAGGGAAACCTATTTTTGACGCATATTTTTTCTGGAAGAACGCATTCGTCCGACGCCATTTTAAACCTCTAGATTTCCTGTTATGTTTTTTGTGTTTGTTTGGGGAAATGTAAAACGATAGCCCACAATGCAGCTGAATAACTTCACTTTTAATTAACCAATAACTCAATGGACGTAAAATATTAATATCATGCAAATTTGTTAGCTTTGCAATTTTTCAACTCATACAATGTTTTTCTATATCTCACAGTTTTTAACTTAAGTAATTTTCTTTGTTGTATAATATAAATTGAACCTAACTTTTCATGCTCTGCAGATTTTAACCTCACGTAATATTTTTGTCTGCACAAGTTTTACTTCGCACCAGATCTTTTTGTTTCTATCAATTTTTACTGTTTTTTGTTGTTTTGTTAATGTTTTGTTGATTAATGCTTTCATCATAAAATTGTCTACTGTCCAATCTTGATCTCAGATAAGAATTCATTGCTGTTTCAAATTTCATAAGAGTGTATGGCGAATTTAAATGTTGTTTGCTCTTTTTGAAACTTTAACACTTGTTCAGTTGTAGTTTAATATCAGAGTCATAGAAATTGAACACTTAAATGGAATTGAAGTTAAATAACACTGAAATACGGGGCAGAAGCAGAGGGCTCGGTTCCTAGTCGAGCAAATATTTGCATTGTTTCAGAACTTTTAATTTGCTTTCATTCAAAGGTTGGAAAGTTTTTTTGCAGCTGAGTACTAAGAAAATCTGCAACCTGTGCAACTTAATCGAAGCTTTTTTTTCTTTTTTTTTTGTCAGTGGAGGAATAAGTAATTTTGTGTCCTCCATAAGTTTGGTGTTTTATTTAGCGGTACTTTTCCAACCTTGGGGTCCACCATTTGCATCTGAACGCATCCCGCCATTTTTCAAAACACAATGTAAGGTTCCATTTTGTTAAACGATCACAGCCAAGGCCAAATTTTTGAATTTTTGAATTTTTCGCGGGATGTTTGGGTTATCACAATATGTAATATAAAAACAGAATAAATTCATAAAACACAAGTTATTTTATAAAATTTAAATGGCTTTAATACTATATATTAATGCTAATATACACTCATAACAAATTGACAACTTCAGTCCAGTAATTTCAGTAATAATTTGCTTAATAAAAATCGACATGGACGACAGACAATAAACGGGAGACAACAGACAGACACACGACAGACAGACGGAAACAGGGGTCATGAGACGTTGAAAAAACATGAAAATAGCCACCCATCAGATATACCCTATTAAAATACTTCCTTAGCTGATGCTCGGAGAAGTAAAAATGACCTAAAAATTGTCCATAAAATAAGTTAAACAATTTAAGCTATTTAGGAAATTTTGATAATTTTTTTGACAAACATTGAAATAGTCTAAAATAATGTTTTGTTTATTTATTTAATTTGCAATTATTTAAAGAATAATCTTCCTCTAATTAAATTTATGATAATTCTTGTTCGTAAAAATCAATTCACATTTTTGTTTTCGTGCAGTCCTTTTGTCTCGCGCTGTGTTCGCAAAATCTAAATACATTTATTAAAAATCAGTCATTATTTTCATCACGGAAATTGTAAATTTATTTGACTATGATCAATCTTTTTAACAAACAGTTATCTTTAAGTCTTTTTTGTTCATAAAGCTAATCTCCGAATCCACTCATTGTTGCCAAATTTAATAGGTACTTTAGGAATATCGTATAAAAATCAAAATTATATAACATTTTACAATTTAACTTAGAAACTGCAAAGCTCAAATCTCAAAAAGATTTTAAAGTTATCGTAAACGTACTAAATTGTTAATCAAAGTGTACCTTTTTATCTCACCCCAGAAACTTGACGACAGCATTTCAAAATTTTGCCAAATAAATTTCATCGAAAATTTATTAACGCTTTTGTATTTTTTAGAATTGCTCTTAAGGTGACTCAAAAAAAATAATGAATGAAGCAGTTTATTCAAAGAAGCCGGATGTGTTGAATGTACTTCAGGAGCGAGAGATAATCTGCCAAAATAACCTTGGACTGATTTTTCCACGCTTTATATTAATTCAATTAAATTTTCACCCACTTCCAGACGTCCGAATGGTTTCAAATTTTGCACACGTATCAAGAACCGATGACAATAAAATAATTTCATAGTTATGATTTGGCATTCTTACTAGTTTTAAAGATAAATACACAGTCAAAAAAAAATTATACAAAAATTAAAAAATAATCTTTAAATTAATTAAAAAAAAAAACTTTAATATAAAAAAGCGTAGGGTGTGTTCTCGACAACAGATATCGAGCACCCGAAGCTTTTTACATTAAATTTTCATTTAATTTAAAGATTATATTTTATTTGTTACTCCATAATGTTATTTTTTTTACATGAAAACGTATTAGAAAGAAGTTTTGAGAATTATGTAGACTGAACATCTTAAGTAGCAATTTACTTAAAAAACGCAAAACAATAGATAAGTTATAGTATCGACCATAAAATTAAATACATTTTTAAACATAATAAATAAGAAAATTTCAAAACCTCATCGACACGTGTCAACTAACTAGTTACTAGTTGCTTTCTACGGCACGTACCTACAGCTTCTTCTACCAACTTTCTCCCTTCAAATCAGGCAGGGGAGCCACCTGAGAGTACGAAATTGTGAGAATCTTGTAATTTTTTTGCCACTTGGGATCTATCCACATCTATTTAACTTTAAAATTTTAGTCGCCTTTTAACCTTCTTCGCCGTCTTTGTTAAATCAGGTTAGGTTACAGTTAACTTTTCGGATATGCCGAAGTTTATTTTACGGTTATTTCCGTTGTTCTTCGAAGTCTGCATGTTTTAAAATTGCAATATACACACTGTACGGAGTTATTGAATAAAGTGTCGTTGATGTCAAGCCACGCTGAAATCCCTTCGCTTGCAAACACAACAGTTTTTTTTAAGAAGAAGATTGTTCCAACAAATCACGAATTGTTGGGAATAATGTAATAGATACTACCTAAAAAGTTCTAGGTTTCAAAAAATCTACTAAAATATTAAAAATTCATCTATCATACGAATTGAAAAAGATGTTTTTAGATTTACTTATTACTTTTTAAATTATTGTTTAATCATTGTGTGACTCTTCAGATTACGATAAACTCTAATTTTGGGACACTACACCCAATTTAATTTTTTTAATATATCACATGTTATTTTAACTAACTGTATGTTTACTGTATTTATTTGTTACATGGGTATGTATTTCAACTGACCGTAAAAAACGATGTTGTTATTGTTTTTATTGTTATATTATTTAAAATCATATATATGCACTGATGACAGAATAAAACATCGTTCGAGGTCCTAGAATTAATAACACCATAGTAATTAACTTGTTGCTATTTGTTAACTTCACCGCGTCCTCATCAAGCTGGAGTTATTACTGATCTGATTAGTGGTTACCGATCCTGGATCCACACATCACCTTAGCAACAAGTAGTAAGTAGTCTTTACTAAATCGTTCCCGTTTTTAAGTTATACAATACCTACATAAAATGGGTCTAAAACCATGCAGGATCCAACTAAATCACTAACAAGATAAACGAAAAATAATTGGAATCAAAAACACACTATTTAAAATGGCAAAAAGGCCGACTTTTTATAACCAATGAATTTACTAAAAACGGCTGGGAACATAAAACAAAATAAGCCAGTTAGAGAACGGCGAAAGAAACAACGGAAAAGCAGTAAAATGGTTACCAAAAAATGTATTTTGAAGGGAAGGAATGGAAGTTAATTAAAAAAGAGCAATTAAAAGAAAACAAAACGAAAAATAAAACTCTCCAATTAAAACAACAAACGATAACAGAAACACCAAACAGACAAAGAACAACAAGAAAGAGAGAATGAAAATACCTGTAGAAAAATTTGGAGCCCAAAACTTGGAATATAACAACCCTAAGCGGTAAAGAAGAAGAACTCACAGAAGGACAAGTCAACTTGGAAATAGACTACACAGGAATAACTAAAACGAAAACGAAAGCTTTCCTCTTGAAGCTAAAAACAATGTCATTTATAGAATTTCTATCCCTTCTCCAGATATAAGGTTTTAACTGAGACACCCTATATAATGCAACAATTTGTAGATAAAAAGTAAATATGTTTTTTCTTTTCACTCTCAGGAATACTTGACACAATTTTACTTTTTTAAGCAGAATGTTGGCAGTGGCATAGGCGCTATTGTTATAAAAACGAATTACGAAAAACGTCAGCCGGCTAATAAAAAAAATCTAAACTAGTCTGACCAGCTTAAAGATATCCGTCTATCCTTTGATAGAACTCCAAAACAGTTAGTACTGTATAGACAACTGAAACAGCAGTTAGAAGACAGAATAAAGAAGGGGGAAACGAATCTAAAGATCCGGTACACCTCACTTAGTACATTTAAACTAAGTAATTCACCTGATTACCAACAGTTCTTTACACTATATTATCAAAATGTACGCGGTCTACGCTCAAAATCTATCACATTGTACAATCATGTTTCTGGTTATAATTTCGGTTTAACTGCATTGTCTGAAACATGGCTTTCTCAAGAGATCTCTTCCAACGAGATTATACTTCAAGACTACCTAGTTTTCAGAAAAAAATGGAGATTATAATTTAGTAGGAGGTTCAAGGGGTGGTGGTGTTTTGTTTGCGGTGAAAAATTCTTACATTTGTGTAGAAATTGATTTATCTTCAGTTACTTCTGCTGTTCCCATCATTAACTGCATCGGCGTAAAAATTTATTCAGTGTCCAGGAAACATCTCTTTATATTTATCGCCTATATTCATCCTTGCATTTCATTCGATGAGTTTGAATTCTATTTAGATTTTCTTATAATGTTGAGTGCATTTTATTTCAACCAATTGATCATTATTGGTGGCTTTAATGTTCCTTCCTTTGTGTCTAACGCTAATGAGAGATTCTCAGTACTATTAAACAACTTTAATAGCCTTCTTAATCTATAATCTTCTATCTATATAAATAAAAATGAATCGCCGAAATGTATAACTTCAGAACGACTGCACCAAATTGGAATGATTCTTTTTTTTATGTGTTCCTTATTGTCAGGACAAGGTTTGTATATAAGAAAATATTTTTTTTTTAATAAAGACAGCTAAAAAATCAAAAAATTCTAAAAATTTTGTATGGGAATCGCCACTTCGAATAATTTCAATAGTTGGCGTTCCTGACGGACCTGTCGTCTGACTGACGTGTCATACAAAACTATTTCTTCCGTGCGATTGTGAAAAGTATATTGCATTTCAAATCGTTCTTTGTTTTTTCGTAAAAAAAAAACGTCGTTTATTTTAAGAAAAGTCTTGGTTAAAGTGAATTTAGTTACACATTGCGAAAGTTTCTTATTAATTTTGATCTGCCATTCTATTTACCTATATATATTCACTTTGTTGGTTTCGACGAAACCTCAACCTTTACCGTTATTCGAGGATTTAATTTGAAGTTTTCAATATTTTAAAATTCTCAAGACAAAATTTACAGATTTGATTGACTGTGAAAATAATTCTGTGTCGTTTTATGAAGTTCATTACAATGCCGAGAAGGGCGACAAGCTGACATAGGTTGAAGTTGATCAGCGTTTGTGCTCATAATCAACATAATCAAACATTGAAGCGAGACATTGGGTGGTATGAATAAAACTGAGTAAATACTCATATTCGAAGTACGAAGTACCTACTTCATTATTACTCTTATATACCTGAGCATCGATTCTATGTACTGAGTACCTACTTGGAAACATTGTACTTCCCGGACACAAATTGAACATCTACGCGTTTTGTGAGCATTTCATCTAAAAATGAGCATCGGCGTGGCAAATGACTGAGCTGTCTGTAAAGCAGCTTAGAAAACGAGTAGGATCGTTGTAAGAGTGAATTTTGACTAAACATGGCGACTTTCATGAACGTGGAACGTCGTCAAAAAGTGCATTCAGTTTTAAAACACATTAGCAGCGGGAAAATCGAAAACTTTTCAGGTAATTAACTTTTATTTATGCATAAATTATGCAGTGCGTTTTTTCTAACACTGGCCATAGAGATTCCCATCTCAAGGTGTCTACCCCATACCAACTTATATTTTGGTGACTCGATTTTTGCCTTGATGGTTGAACATTGTCACTGTTTTCCTTTTTTGTTGTATCGAGATGCTACTTGAGCATCAACTGTTACCTACTGAAGTATTAGCATCATCTGAAAAAACTAGAAATATTTTGATTTGATATTCGAGTAGATACTTCGTATTTCGAGTATGAGCATCTACTGAGTTTTATTTATATCAACCATTGTCAAAAAATTGATCGAACGTTGTTTCGACAGAACTTCCTTCGCATCTAAGGTATAATTAATGAAACATATTCAGCATTTTCGAGTTGAGTCTTTTCTTCACACCATTTTGTGATGACCTAATCAACATTTACGATCAACACGTATACCACCTTAGATTGGTGCAGTGTAATACTAAAAATAACTGTATTGTATTCCCAAAATTATCTGCGGAAATAGAGTGAGCCGTTCCATCAATTTTTTGGGGAGAATAAATAAATATTCTTAACAATTTACCATGTTTACAATAACTTTAAAACGTCTGCAAGATCTCAAAGTATTCATTTCTGCAACTCTTGAGTTATTCTGTAAATATATTTTTTGACCCATACATTTTTTTGAGTCACTGTAAAAGCAAATCTAAAAAATATGAATGCAATGATAAATTACGAAAATATACTGATGATATTTTGCACATTTTAGATAGGATTTATTCGGCAAAATCTTGAGATGACGTCATTAAGTTTTTGGGCTTGACAAACAGATATATTTTGATTAAAAACCTACCATGTCAAACAGTAACTTCAAAACGTCTGCAATATTTCAAAATTCAGTTTTGCAATTCTTGATTCAATCAATAAAATAAATTGACTCAGTGATTCATTTTTTTGGGACACTCCCTATAAATAAAAAACTAATAAATATGAATGGAATGATAAATCACAAGTATAGTCTCAACCTATTTTAGACATTGTGGATAGGATTCATTTGGCAAAATTTTGGGCTGACGTCATCAATTTTTAGGAGGGGATAAGTAAATATATTTTGAATAAAAAAATATTATGCTTATCATATGTTTAAAACATCTGCAAGATTTCAAAGCATTTGGTTTTGCAGATTCAAAATTAAATTGTAGGTGAAACGAAGTTCACGGGTTCAGCTAGTTTATTCCAATATAATACTACCCGTAATATCTTAAATCGAAGTATTGATTTTATTTTTTCCAATTTATTTCCTGTTTTTGACAAGTCAATCAATACTTTTATTGTATAAATCATTTGACTTCTTCGTACCTATCTTTAAATTTAATAACATTAGAAATCGCAGGTTCGCACCTTGGTTTAACCAGGATCGTATTAAGTTGATTGATCAGAAAAACTACTATCATAAAAAGTACAAATGATATAAATCTCAAGATTATCTTGATAAATTTAAATATTTCAGGTCACTATGTAAAGTTCTAAGAATCACAGCTTACAAAAATTATATGCATAATATTCAAAATGAAATCTCTTCTGATCCGAAGAAATTTTGGTAGTACATTCATAATAAGAATTATAAGAAAGGCAGTTCGAGAATTCCAGGTCTTATGTTTTATCAAAACTCGGAATTATCCACCCCAGCTGACATCGTCAATGTCTTTGGCATATTTTTCAATAGGTTTTTACTGTCTCTAATCCAAATTTAAATTTTAGTTTCACTGGTCCTGATTTACCTAGTCTAACTGTTGCAATCCCACAAATTTCAGAAGATGCAATTCTTCAGGTATTAAAAACGTTTAAGGTATCGTTCACTTCTGGTCTTGATAATGTACCTAGCTTTTTATTAAAATATTGTGCATACATCTTAGTTAAACCGCCATAATATATTTTCAATTTAATGTTAACATCATCAATGTTCCCAGATATATGGAAAAAGGTTATCCAACGCGTGTAGAGAATTACAGACCCTTATGTATACTTTGCAATTTTGCGCAAGCTTTTGAGACCATATTATACAAAAGAATATATTCCAATATAAAAAGCTTTATATTGCCTTTTCAGCATGGCTTTATTGAGAAAAGATCTACTGTTACTGACCTAGCTACCTTCAGTCAATTTGTTTCTGAGGTAATCGATCATAAACACCACAGTAGGTGTTATCTGCATTGATTTTTGCAAGGGTTTTGATCAGATAGATCACTACATCCTACTAAATAAACTCCGGTGTTTTGGTTTTACTGAACCCTTGCTAAGGCTTATGAAATCTTATCTTCAGGGCAGAGAATTATCTGTTAAACATCACAATTTTGTCTAGAATTCTTTTGCACCTGGCTCTGGTGTACCGCATGGTTCAAACTTACGACCATTATTGTTCTTAATTTTTATCAATGACGTGGTTGATGTAATACTTAGCTACAAGCTACTCTTCGTTGATGACCTAAAACTTTTTCTTGAAATAAAATCACTAAAAGACTGTGAACTTTTGCAAGAAGATTTAAATAGACTAATTTCTTGGAGCAAAAATAACCGATTATATTTAAATAAAGCAAAATGTTTTATTGTTTCATATTCTAAGAAAGAACACATTCTTAATTTTAATTATTGTATTGAAGGTGGATCTTTAAGTCGTCTGGAAATCTACCAAAGATCTGGGAGTCACTTTCGATCGAAATTTTCTGTTTACCAACCATATTTCTGAATGTATTTCCCAAGCTTATAAAATGTACAGAGAAAATTTTTGAAATTTGTTTCCTACTTGATAGATGGTACTTATCCACCACAAAGTTATGATCATCAAACGTTATTACGTAGATTTAATTGCTGATTTAAGTTCTTGTATAACTGACTGTGCATATCTGGTAGGCAAAATATATTTTTTATAACCTAGACTAAATAGTAGACATTCAGTTACAGTCTATTCTCCTTTTTGTAGTTCTAATGCTTTAAAGAGATCACCAATACTACTTATGTGTGACTATTTCAATACCATTGGTGAATACTGTGATATTTATTTTGGTTCTTTTAATCGCATACGTAGTATCTTAATTAATCATTTAGATAATTTAGGTTGATTTTGTATTGTTGTTTTATAATTTATTTCTGTAATTGGGTGATTTACCCGTTGAAATAAATAAATAAGTTATTATTATTATTATTAAAAAACAAATGTTATTACAATTTTACTAATGACATTCTTTTTTTTTTTCAAGAAATAACTCTTAAGATCTGGAAACTTATAGATCGTTTACAAAATTATTTAGTTATTTCAAGTTGTTTCACGATTGTTGACCAGCAACTGCTTACCCAAAATAAACACATTCTTATAATAAACAAGATATAAAGAGCTGAATATTGAATTAAATTATTTAGAGCCAACAGCAAAATTGCGATTTCTCTGTTTCTGCCTTCGTAAAAAACGGAACACACTTTGTTGGATAAAAACGGATAAAAATTTATATCATTTACGTTTGATTTAAATGTAATTCCATTATCCAGTAACAGGTACATCAAAACTTTTTGTCGGAATGCTGAATTATTGAATTTGTTCCCACAGTACAGGCACTGTTTAATTACTTGGTAAGTAAATTCAACAAATTACCACCAAACAAACCAATTTTCCTATGTATAATGAAAAAAAAGCAAATTTTGGAGAAATATTTTGTAAAAATTATCTTCAAAATCAACCTATTATGTAACGTTATTTGAATTTAAAGCAATCTTGTTTTACTTTTATATACCCAATATGCATAAAACCAACTATAACTACTTCATTAACAACAATTATTGTACCTCAGTGCCCTATAATCTCCATATGGATGTAACACCTAAAATTTCGAATTACTTTAATTTTCGTAATTTCACAATGTATATGTGTAAAAAAATCACAAATAGACGACTGAAGACGGAAAATTCAAAAGTTTTCATGTTACAAGATGTCAGACATAACAACCATAAAATTTGAAAAGTTTCAAAATCCCGGGTAAGAATAACTAAGAACTTATCGCTTGAAAAGAAAAAAGTGTCAAAAGCATATACTCCTACGTACTTGTGCCCGGAACGTCCCACGTACAAAGCTGGCATCTAATTAAACTTCACGCATAATTAAATACTAATTAAGCACACTTTTTTTGTGACAACTTAAAACAAGTAATGCATAAGTAAATTATTTTAATAAAAATAAGTAATTAAAAAAAATAACTACAAGCACAGTATTTTTGACGCGTTGAGATAAGAACAAGAATAAAAAAACTTACCACTAACTAAACAGGAACCACGCAATGAGTAGTAATTGAGAGGATATTAAATTAGGTCACATATATCAACAACTTGATTCTGATATTATCAATAAAAGAAGAAAAGCGCGAACATTTGCGAACAGCACGGCAACGCGCGGTTTCAACTGGTGAACGTCGCGACGCTTATCACGACGCTGAGGCAAGTTGCGAAAGCATTTGCTGAAAATCATAGAGACGCTTGCGCAAATATCGGAAAAATTGCTTGTTATTTGTTAAACGGCGTATTTTTTACATGTTTATCATTCTCGACTTTTAAAAGTCTTGTATTAAAATATTATTATTAGTTTTGTTTTGACCGTTTACCAAACTCGATAAGTATAGATTAACATAATTCATCGTAGTGCACCCACTCCCTTTTATCTGTTTGTCGACTGGAAACGATGTGCGAATGTGTCAATAAAGACTTATGAGATGGTTATTAAAACGCGCTTCTTGTTATGCGTCTTGCTGGTAATCGGATTTTCTGACCGACCACCGCACGTGGAGACACCACAACGGAGATGAAAGCAAAGATAAGATGTCCAACGTTTAATTTAATCTGAAACGAGAGAAAATATGAAACTTCCATAATGAAGGCAGTTCGCAAGGTTTTAAGAAGTCTAGTTTTTGATTAAATTTAAATTAAACAACTTCTAAGAAATTATGAACAGATTTAATACCAGCCACAGCGGATTTTATCTAGAAAGTATCATTTTCATTTGACTGTATAAGACCTGAGCACCTAAAAGAAGAAAAACATGTTTTTATTTATCTCAGTCCTCAGTGTATAATTATGAATTAGCGTTCAAGCACGAGATCTTATTAGGAAGCTAGCAGTGGTCGTATTGTTCTATCGTATGACGGGAAAAGCGAGAACTAGGGGTGGTTGCAACCCTAGGTATTGCTGCGGATAACACTGTAAATGACACCTGATGTAACATTAATTAACCTGACTGTCCAGAGATGTTACAATGCCAAAGCATGGAGGAAAAATTACACTGGGCTACGTTTGGCTATTGGGGATGGGGTGAGATTAGAGAATAATAATAGCAGACGAATTTGTGTGCTGTAATTCTAAGATCTCGAAAATTATTTTATTAATCTAATCATGTATGTAGATCATTACAGGGTGATAGTACCTCTAATGGTAGAAGTCGTGCTTGAATGCTGGTCACTTGTGGGTCAGTGTACATGTAATAATAAAACCGTTACTAGAACGGATTATTTTGTACAGTACTTTGCTCGTCAAAATTTTACGGAAACATGGATGAGTTACCCTATAAAATCAACTGCTTACATTTTGTTAATGTTTGTTTGACGCTGCATCTACATCATAGAAAAGTTTTTAACAAAATTAATTTAATTGCTGAATATTGTAAGTCGAATATTTGAAATAGACACGTAAAAAGACAAAAACTAAGACCCTTATAAACTTAATTATATGAAGATATGGTGTGCGAACAAAAAATGTGGAGTCTATTTCTCAAGTGATGCATAGTTTTTCCGTTGTTTAATGTAGTTCTACTTTGAATTTACACAGGGTCATCATAAAATATTGTAGTCAAGGAAGACCAGGACTTTGTGGAAACGATTACACTAATATTGGAATTTTTATTTTTAACGCCACATTAGTGGCTGCACTGTTTCGGCGCCAACGCTTCAACAGATTCTGTGTTTTCATATGTCCAACTGAGCTTCAGCAAAAATTTCAGTAGCTTCTTTGATGAATTCTTATAACTCTTCTTGTGTGTCAACGCTAATTACGCAATTGTCGACGTAAAAGGAATTCCTCAACTTCAAAATGGTGTCTTTTGGTAAATTTACTCGTTTATCTTCTAGTGTGTTCAGGTGATGTTTGATAACTGCATTCAATAAGAATGGAGTGCATGTGACGCCAAATACTACTCTGACATGTTGATATACCCTAAGTCTTTTATCTTTGTCATACCACAAAAATCTTAAAAAATCTCTGTTAGATGGATGAAGACTGATTTGTAGTAAGGCCTTTCTTATATCAGAAACGACACCAAATTTTGATTTTCTAAAATTGATTAGTAAAGAAGGTATCAAAGTTAGCAAATTAATACCTTTTTCTAAGCTGGTTCAGTGATGGACTATCTTTTTCTCCGGCAGATGCGTCGAACACGGGTCGTAATTTAGTTGTAGTACTTGATAATTTTACCACATGACGATGAGGTAAATAGTGAACTGAGGCACCAATCTCGCTGTCGTTAACCTCCTGGATTATACCTTCCTTCAATCATTCTTGAAAAACTTGGTCGTGTTCATTGTAATAGCCATCCTTTTCCAGCTTATCCATGAATTGTCGAGTCTCTTCTTAGCTAGGTTAAGGTTATCATGTAGTGGTTTGTGTCCCTGAATCTATGGCATTGACACTTCGTATCTTCCATCGTTTGTCTAGTCACTGTCTTCTGAAAATTATCAATTCGTCCTCTTGGTTAGATTTCCGCTCTTCTGGATTCTCAATACCCACAACATCAAGAGTCCATAAATCTGTCAATATTGGTGTTGTTACAAAAGTGACAGAGCCACAATTTGCAGGATTTTTGTGCATCTGGAGGAGGAGTGGTAACTTTACCCATCAGAATCCAACCTAATTTAGTTTTCATGGCAACTAAACCACATTTTAGAATATATTGTTCACCACAGAAGAGTTTTCCTGCTATAACAACAACGATTAAGATTTCGATAGGTGTTTGGTTTCTGTCGTTGAATTTGATGTTAAGGTCTTGCAGTTCTTTCATCCATGGACCATTTCGTATACCCAATACATAGTACAAATGACTGGTTAGTCCAATGCTTCAAAATGACAAGTGTAACTTTTATCAGGATTTTCCAAATAGACACGATAGCAATTATGAGAAGTGATTTCAGATGAAAGACCTCCAAACAAAGCAGTGGAAAGCAAAGTAGAAAGCGTTTATGATCGAGCATATTTTCAAAATGGACAGAAGATGTGCCGATTCAAGCGGCTTGGAATGAGTTCCGGGAAAAATTTCCCAACAACATCGTCGACTAAACCATTTTTGCAACGATCTGTGACAATGTGCCGAGAAACATCGTCTCTAAAAATAAAGAAGAGAAGTGCAGGTCAAAAGGTAAGGAAAACCTAGAAAATATTGGAAATATTAGACAATTAATGGAGCACACCCTTGTAACATCCCTATAATATCCATACATTTCGTGCAGCAAATGGATTTACTGCATGGAACTTATCGAAAAGATTTAGCACTATTTCCTTATCGAGTAACCTAATATGTGTGCAAGAATTATCTGAAGTCGCTTTTCCATCTAGCGTTGACTACTGTCAGTGGTTTTTGGACACGTTTTATGATTGCCGGTTGGAAAAAACCTTTTTTACACGCGAAGCCTGGTTTCATTCAATTCTTAAAATATAAGAATATGAAGCACCAAAAAGCTACATTCTATATATTTGTGTTGAGATTCCCCTTCCTCCTCAAGAAATTGGTGTTTGGGTTGCAATTAGTCAACCTAAACACCAATCAATTTGAAGCTAATCTTCGCAATAATAATCATGTTATTAACTGGCTTATTCAATGTAATCCGTTTCAAGGTAATGAGTAATTGTAACGAATTAATATGTATAAGCTCTTTATCACTTTAAGGGTGAGCTAAAGCATATTCCAGCATAGGAAATACGTACATTTGCGAGCATTGAAATCGGGCGACTATTCGCATCTGCTTTGAATCAAATTTTCCACCGAACTATATTACACTTAAAGAAACTAAAAAGCCATTAGAAAGACCAGATGTTTGTCTTTAAAACAGAGTTACGAAAAACTTCATGAAATTGTTTTGCAATATACTTTTTTGGGCAAAAAAGAAAATTGTTCAATAACGAAATTTTTTATGTTAACAAAATTAACAATTTAAAGAAGAAAATGATGTTAATTTTCGCTGTTGCCACCCCTACCTCTAATAACCGCTCGCATTCGTCTATTAATTGAATCAGTTAAGGTGACAACAACTTCTTGCGGGATATTAGCCCATTCTTCTTCAATGGCTATTCTGAACTCTTGGAGTGACCCAGGAGCCGGGATCCTATCTCTAATTCTTCGTTTAAGTTCATCCCACAGATGTTCTATAGGATTCATATCCGGGCTACGTGCTGGCCAGCCCAAACACGCTATGCGCTATATTTGAATAATGGCTCGATTTTAATGCTCGCAAGTTTATAAACTTCTGCCCAAGTTTTTGCCAATAGTATACTCCGATTGTAATAAACTTCACACCGTTGAAATGAGCGTACAAAATCCCACCCAAACTGTTTTAATTTTTGTTAAAATTTTAAAATTGTGATGAGTCTTAATAAATAATTGAGTAAACAGAATATTTAAAATATGTGGTCAAACAAACTTTAGCCATTTTTCTGGTCCACTCAAATCTGTAACAGGTAACCGATAGAGCCGTCCTTTTAAACCACTCATAATCCGACAATATAATTTTATGAGAGTGTCCACTCTCTAAGATTTTCTAAATTTACTCTGTAAGTCACAACGCCAAGTAAGAGGCAATTAAAGACAGACTTTTAAGTTCACATTATCTTGTAGCCCCCTTCTAAGTATTTAGGAATATACTTTTTCAGTAAAGATTAAAAGATTTGCGTCCGCAGGTAATTATCGGTGGACTAATATTTACGATACATTTACACGTCGCCAATAAGATATTTTGAAATCTCCCACGAATGCAAATTTTTGTTTAAAAGTTGTTGCAGTTGGCATCGAATTTTTATTTGTAGCTAGAGTGGAATGAAGTGCCGCAGTGTTTTATTTTGTTTACTGATGTAAATATGTTACAAATGCGTTAGTAAAATAAATCACTCAATGCCTTTTTCAGTCTGCCAGTTTTTTACCTCTCAAATTAATCAAAGACAACCATAATTGCATCCAAATTACAAACCATCGACATTATTTTAAAAAAAATTTCACTAATATTAATTTCATTTTCCTGTAAATGTTGCGCTTTTATTATATGCTATTAACAAAGCTGCTTTTATACTATTATGGAAAAAAACAGAAAAAACACTACGTTTTATAACGAACTTAATGGAGTACAATTAATGAAAAAGTACCATATTATACAAGGAGCTAAAATCGACTTGTAAAATATTTTTGTGGGTGATTCAAACGAAGAAGAAACGCATTTATTCCCGAGCTTGATCGTAATAGAATATTTCATCTCGCTGTCTCTGAACGGAAATCCTACGTTCCTGTTCAAATATATCATCGATTATCTGGGAATAAGCGATATCTCTTAATCAGATTTCAACTCCCATAATTCATCCTCATTGTTGATTTTCTTCCACCGCGTTTCCTTGTGCTAGCATGATACGGTCATTTGCATTCGAAATGAATATTGCGAGTATTTAAAAAGCATTTCGAAAATGGGCATACGTAATTTCTTAATATATGCCAAATTTAAGTAAATAATAAGTACTTTAAAAGTATAGCGACTGTAGTACTTTATCTGTTTTTAACATTCCAGCACAATTTTTAATTTTTAACTATACATATAGCGTCTCAGGTATAAGTATTAATGTACACATCTAAATCATACTAATCTCTGTTATTTAAAGTGATAGCGGAATTAGTAGCAGCGTTTAACAGGGATATTTCTTGATCGATGGCTTTGTTCTGTGCTACATTTTACTGTCGTCTTAAAATAAATTGATAAAAAGATTTTTCATTGATTCTGCCATTGTATTTCTCCGTCGGGGTGCTGAAAAATGGAAACACAGCTTCTGAATGAAAGATTCATTTCTTTCGACAATTCCAGAGTAAAATACTTATTTTTACGTTCATAAATGTGGCAATAGTCAATCATTTCAAACTTAAAGTTTTACAGGTTAAAGTGCACACAGTGTTCGCTTGACGGAAATTGTAATACCTTTATTATAATTACAAAGCCCAGAGTTAGTTTGTAATGAAGTTCATTGTTCGTGTTACTGTAATAAACGTTAACACTTCTGATTTTGTGTAAACTAAAACATAAATTTAAACAATAACTTAAGAACATAGCATTCAACAACTTGCAGCAGTAAATCGGATTAGGGACATTATCTTGGTACATTTTGCTTATGTTTATACTTAACTAACTTTATAATTCAGGCTTACGCTGGATTTAAAACGTTTCAAGAAAATCACCGTGAAAAGTATTTTCAGTATTCTTACTTGATAGATTTTTTTTACAAAATGATATTTTTAAAAATAGCTACAGCTACTGTTAAGTAATTATATTGCCAAAAATTGAGCTGTATCTGTTTTACTTTTGAGTTTAATTACTACAGATTTCAGATGACGCTAAAAAATACCTAAATAATTATTTAATTTTTTTACTAGTACTCATATCAATTCGTTGTTAAATAGTTTATAGATTATTTATTATACATATTTTGATTAATTTTAAAGATATTACTTTGAAATTAGAGTTATTGACAATTTTCGACCAGGTGACTGCGACAAATTCATTTTAAAAATAGAATTAAGCGGAAAAATATAACGAAAGCACATTTTCTATATTAGAATATTCGTTTTGTTTAAGTAGAAGCCATTATGACTAAACCATCTGGATATTTGATTTGTAGTGTCGTCACAAATTGTTTGAAAAAAATTAGAGTTGGAATGTGACATAACTATTGTTGTATCATCTGCGTAGAGTGTAACATGAGCGTGATTATTGATATTTAGACATAAATCGTTGGTGTATATTATAAATAATAAAGGGCCTCAGATGGTTCCTTGAGGAACGCCAAGTGTTATCTCAAGTATCTCGGAGTTTACATTTTTAAAGATGTTATTTGCTGTATCCAGATGCTTTAGACAGACATCAGCGTTCATTGGGTCACGAAAGATTTTATCCACGCTAAAGGGGGACCCCAGATGCAGTACGCTTCTAAGTTTTTTTTTAAGTTTTTCGCTATTTATACAATCAAATGCTTTGCTCAAGTCGCAAAATAAACTGATGGGGTACTGGTCTCTCTCTAAACAGTTTAGCACAAAGCTACAGAAATGATTAATGGCGTCTGATGTAGACAAATTGGTACGGATTCAAAACAGTATTTCGTTGGAGATGTTTATCTAGGCGTGACAGAAAACAATACTGATATATTTTTCAAAAACAAGATGTTATGGAAATTGGCCTGTAATTGTTTATGTCGACATATCCTTACAACTAACTAATACCAAAAAAATGTACACCCCACACAGATCAAAAAACCTAATTAAAGAGCTAAAATAAAAAAACTACACGGAATATTCTTCAAAAGGAACAGTTAACGGGATTTGTAACGTGGCATCGTCAAAATGGTGTCATTTTTCAAAAGTTTAGATGAAAACGATGTTAACAATAGTTGGCTATAACTAGACGTGGTTACGTAAGCAGGATTATTTACTAGCAACATATCTCCAGTTATCTATAGAAACTAAAGCAGTTTTTTCATTTCCACCTTTAGTTATTTTTAATGTAAGTGGCCTAGTTGAAAGCTTGAAGTTCTTTCATTCAGACTATTCAGTAATTTAAAAGGCTGTTCGGTTAGAAACTTGTATTATTCCCAAGTTTCTCCAACAATGTAAGCATGCTAATTAATTAGCACAACTAGATCATAGTAGTGTAGCTGACTTTCCAAGTGATGCGCGAATGTATGCATGAAAGTGGGAAGGATTAGAGAAAATAGCCGATGAAACTGTATGCTGTACCTAATTGTAAGATATCTAAAGTCGTTTTATTCTGTCAACAATCTCATTAATGCATACTTGGTTATAGTACGCCTATTGATAGAGGTCTTATCTGAATGTCAGTCATTTCAAGGTAACTAGCAGGTTTAATAATAACCATAGGAATAGCCTTGTTAGAATATCCATTCATATTTACCAATTACAACATCTGATATGTTTTGGTCTCTGTCTTCCTCCAACACACTCTATTTACACAGATAAAGAATACTGGCACTTCTTAAAATTTTCGGGGTGGAAAGGATACCTGCGTACACTGCGTCTGACGAAGATAGACCGCTTTACATCACCTTGCCACAATTAAAAGAATTCTACTGTACGAAACCTGTCAGTCGACCTAAACTAACAAAGTTGATTGAAGTTTTGTTGAGGGTGCAAACCAGTACATTGTTAACTCGTCTTTCAGTTTACACTGTTAATTGACCACAGGTAAAAATAGATTTCAATAGCGGTCGCTCATTATAAGTATTTATTAAAAATTTGTCAAGTATTTACAAGTTTTTGTGCTTTCAGCGAAGTAAATTCAGTATCAGACATGACTTGAGGTGTTGAAGTCGCACACACAACACAAATGACAAGAATACTGAAAACTTGCCAATCATAGTTTACTTACAAAAATATATCAATATTTTGTGAAACATTTTCCGAGCTAGATTCTTTGAAATAATGAAATTTCATTGTGAGTGTGAATACAATTAATTGTACACTAACCTCGTGAAATGGGTGATTCGCCTCTAGGTAAACTATCATAGTATTCAGCAATATTCACACTTATTTTACTCGAATTAATAATACTATTATCAACGTGGTGATTTTATATTAATACACAATTACAGATAAAAACAAAGACAAGACTGTCTCAAACGCTTGATTTTAACTAAAGAAATTTTAGAAGGTAACACCAACGCTGAGATTCTGTACTAATTAGATAGCAAATGCAGATTCTACATACTGCTCAAACGATATAGCGAAAGTTTTTCCACTTTTTTACTACAAAAACATAGTAACATCCCCAATTTCAATAATTAGCTGCACCACACTTTTTGATATTAACAAACAAAACTGAAAAATCAAGTTAGCACTTCAACCTTGCCTTGCCAGACATAAAATCAAAAAGTTTATGTAAATCTGATTATTGTCATCAACAATATAAATTGTTCTATGACAAAAGCATAGTGACTTCGTAGTGAGAATTACACCTAAAAACACAAAATAACAGCAAACAGAGAAATAACAACACCCACAAAATAGCAAGTTTTTATTCTCCATTATGACACATCCCACTCGCTCAGAGTCAGGAAGGAATGTTTACAAAATATGCCATTTAGATGAGAAATAAATTACCTTTCACAAATCAAAACGGAACCAAGAAACCCCTGCGTAGGTTTTTACGCTAAGAAAGCACAAACAGATCAAAGTGTGGTCTAACGTAAAAGACCTGAAGCTCAAGGATTACGATGAATTCAGTCCAATATACCAATAACTCATTAATTATTATTGTTAGTTCAGAAACACACGGGAACTTAATTTGTTAATTACGTGAACAGTTTAGACTTGTGGGTTGTGTTACTAAAGTTTTACCTGCAACAGTAAGTTCAAGTAATTTTATATACGAGTATATACAGGGTTGCTATAAATGATTCCAAGTAGTCATAAAAACGTGCCGTCTCTCACTTTTGAACTTTACTAAATGCCAAAGGACGCACGATAAATACCACACGCATCTGTATAACTGGTTGCCTAAAAAATAAAACTAACTTATTACAATAAAACGAAACAATTTTAGTGTGGTCAAACCAGAGATGTGTAAAAGACTAGATACAGATATTTAATGTTCTCGTGGCCATACGTTTGGGGCCAAGATCTCGCTGTACGTTTATATCTCCCTCTTTTTCTCTAGCACGTATAATGGTAACCCGATATCTGAAGGTCTCGCTTTGTACGGCGCAACCAATCAGTTGGCGCAACGTTTGTCGTTGATGCCGTTCTTGTGTTTCTGCCGGTACCTGTCAGACCACTCAGACTGTGGGTGGTTATGATTATTTATAATTGCCGCCATCAGAACGGGCCAATAACGAGACAACCACCTTTTAGAGAGTGATCGATGTAGCCTACACTTGGCAATTCATAGTACTGGTGCTGATATAGAAAAGGATAGGCGACACAAAGTATTGCTACTCTTAGATCATAGATGTTGGCTCTAGATCGGGAAAGCTATAACCACATCTGTCATTTACATATCTCTGGGTCAAACATCACAGTAAATGTTGAAAATGTTAACCACTTCCTCAGATACTGAAATTCTTTCACTCTTCGTTTACGAATGTCTCATTGCGATAACAAGACATAACAATGAAAGTGTCTTGTTCAACAGAATAAACCATTTTCACGTTCTTTGCTTCCTAGCACAAAAACAAAATTTTCGTACGCAACCATCAAGAGTTTTGTGGTTTTGAGCTTGGATCAACGAGAATTACTGTAATTCACACGTGAAAAACTTTAAAACAATAAAAACGATGACTTTAAATGACAAACTACATGAGGCATAATTTCAGCGAAGCGGAATTTTTGAAATCTATCGCCAAATACGCTCTTAGAATCATTTATAAAATCCTTAATTAAATTTAAAAAGTCGCTTCAAGCAATATTTAATCCTAACAAGAATGAAAAAGTAAATGAATTCTTTTAACCCTGTTACCACCAGAATACATTACATTATTCAGCACCTCAGGCAAGTTCTCATATCTCGAAAAGCAGTAAAAAAAACATAAAAACATCAAAAATATGGCTGTTGGGTGTATATTATTGTTAAAAATTGAATTGAATCTGAATTTACAGTATGTTTATGTTGTTTATAACAGTGACTCGACTGAATAATAATCGTTTCCGACGGTGACCTCTATTTAAACCTATAGGTTGCACTCGATGGATTGAGAACGCCGCTTCGAGGCTTTTCTGGGTCCGCTTCCAGTACAAAACATCAACCAAATTAAACATTCAGATCCTATTTTCTATCTGTCGACCCTTTTTTTAATCAGCCCACTCTTCTTTTTTAATCAAAACTAAGTTCCGTTACAACAACTATGATTATTCCTTTCAGGAGCACATTACAGGCAGATTTGAGAGACCATGTTACAAAAGGACAATATACAATTTTGTTCGATCAAAGAATACCATAGTAATGTCGACATCAAATAAATAAATAAGTTTCAGATGGCCCATTCAAAACGAGCTTATGGTGAACGAATTGGTCGACTTCTGGCAAAGCAAAGCTTTCGCAATAACTACATAAAACAAACTATGTTCACTTCAACGTGAAACGTGAAAAATAAAAAAATTCATGTTTTACAACAATATGTTGAAAGCTGTTACGAACGAGTCAATTAGGTAGCGTAAGTTAACAAAGACTTAGGGGAGATAAATTACGCAAATTGGAAACTGTCAATCCTCTGACCTATTCAAATACATCCAACTTGTGAGATGGTCTGACAGTTTAGAGGGAAGGAAATTACAACAAACGGTTCAAGCGGATTTTCAGCTGATACAATACAAGCACATGCACTTATTAGAATCTCATAGACAAATATTACATTATTTACTATTTAATCAGTTTTATTATTAACCTGATAGACTCCTGGATTCTGGATTTTTAATTTATGGGGGCTGACCGTAGTACATATATATTTTAACCAATCACGGGCTCATTCTACGTTTTAGTCGGCTGTTAAATTAATCGAGGATTAAATATTTAATTCGCATTGTATAAACCGGCCCTTAGACCTTTAAATGAAAAGGTGTGAGTTTCAAAAGACCTTGTGTACCTACCTAACCCAAATTTTTGGTAAAACAAGCAAGTTGATCGTATACCAGTAACATGAACGGCTAGTCGATATCACCACACAATTTAAATTTATACAGCATCAATATCGTTCCGATTTCTTAGAAGTAAATGCATTTAGATACGTAAAATAAAATACCACGAACAATACACAATAGGATGAAATCAGATTCTTTCCTGTTTCAGAATTTTTACGAATACAGATTCTATTTCAGCAGACTATTATATTAATAAATAGTCATTCTCAAATAAAAAAAAAAATGTTTCATCATAATGGTAAAAAATATGTCTTGGATTATGATCTAGAGCATACTTTTGCAGTTCATTTTGTCATAGAACAAAATAATTATGAGATTACAACACAAACAAATTTATTATACCCTGAAATGTACCCGTTTTACTTGGTGAACGATAGCTAATGAAATAATTGTAACAGGTTCATGTCAAACAAGTAAAATAAGTAAAATACGAAAATACATATTACCCATCTCCATTTGTCTTTTTCTTGTCTAACATTTGTTTTTTACACGTGTGTTAAAACTTTTTGAAAATATATATCGAAAGTTA